>CAUJRU010001306.1:0-168121 GCA_963277665.1 Viscum album | reverse complement strand
TACTTAATAAAAATTATAGGAAATTAGAAAAAATTAGATGTAATTACTAAAAATTAGTGGTACTTAGTAAAAATTACCATAAATTACTAAAAATATGAGCTATTTACTAAAAATTAGATGTAATTAGCAGTACATATTATAATTTAGTGGCAACTACAATTACTTTCCAAAAAAAATCAGCAATTTGCGGTAGATAGTAAAAATAAGAAGCACCTAGTAAAAATTGTTTATAATTAATAAAAATAAGTTGTAATTAGTAATAATTAATGGTAATTAGTAATAATTAGAGGTAATGAGTTCAAATTAGTGGTAATTTGTAACGCCCCGACCCCAGCTACCCAGAGTCGGTGCGTTATTACATAACATTGGTATGATCACAAGAAAGATCAAATCTCGAAAGACCGATTGGTTTAGTAGCCTTGGAAACACTAGATATATTCATAAGTTTTACATTACATCATAAAATGAAAAACTAATACAACAACAAAGTCTTCATATCCACACTATTAACCCCTCATAATATCCCTGCAGGTCATTCATAACTTACTTTTTCACATCCTGGGAAAAATAAAACATAGAAAAGGGGTGAGCTCAAATGCCCAGTAAGGATAACAATATAGCGGAAACTTTCATAAATAAGAATAAACATTTAAGTTAATGTATAACTAAAACATAATCCTTTTAAACATGAACTTTCAACATGGTATGGCATAAATAAAATGAAATAATGTCATTTACTTATTCACATGGATATTCTACTAATCGAATAATCACATGCAAAAATCAATAGCCACTTTCATAATTATGGAATGCATAATGTCAAATGTTAATTTCATTGTCTAGGCCTCATCCCAAGACCTAGGGGTTACTTCTAACCGGAACCCAACCCGGAGTGCCTCTAATAACCGGACACCAACCCGGAGTGCCTCTAATAACCGGACACCAACCCGGAGTACCTCTAATAACCGGAGACCAAACCGGAGGGCTTACTTTTACCAGTCCCTAACCTGGAGGGCTTACTTTAACCAGTCCCCAACCTGGAGGGCTTACTTTAACCAGTCCCCAACCTGGAGGGCTTACTTTTACCGGTCCCCAACCCGGAACATACTTGTTCAGCACATTCATCTGAAGAAAAGTTTGAAATATAACATAAACATTTGGATTAAAAATAACTTCTGAAATGTCAACACGTTAAACATAAACCATGAGTGATATAAAAATAGCACATCCACAATCAAACATAACTCATTCGATACAATATGGAAGATTGTATTGTATCACATTGACCTCAATCAAGAATAATGAAGGATGTTGACATAGATGAAATCAAAACACTTTTTAGAGAAATATCTCCTTTTACTTTTGAAATCATTTAAGAGCCATATAAAATAAAACATTTTCTTGAAAATATTCTTATAAGCTTGTAAGGGAAGCTTTGACGATTTTATAACGGCGAAAATAACCGCATCCGCCGTATAAGTTAAAAAAAACATTCTTACCTTAATTTTGTCGAAAAGGTTAAAAAGGACCTTGTTTTGAAAATGACGGAAAGATTCCTTTATAAACCTCTTATAAAAAGTCAAATAAGGGTATAAATGACTTTAAACAATATTCTTGTAAATAATAAAAATGTTTTGAAATACATTTCGAAGAAAAATGGATGTGGATGATAAAGAGATCCCAGTAGATTATTACGTATAATACAACCTCGGAAAATGAAGAGATTGTGAAATAACCCTTACCTTGTACTTTTCCTTGGTTGGGGTAGGTTAACCTCCTGTATAATGGTGAAATAATTGTTACTAAATTATACAAGAATCATATATATTAATATGATATCATATATGATCTTTTAACATTGATTTGTTAATAATATCTTAGAATTATCGTCGTTTCGGGTGTTAACTTACTCATTTTATTTATATGTTTTGTTACATTAGCCATGGTTGTTGTATCTTATTCATATCCAGAATGATATATAGTCCTTAAAAATCATTTTTAAATCATCAAATGATAATTATACTTGAATGGTTACGATGGAGAATGAATCTCATCGTGTTCGTGGAGACGGTAGTCCGTACGTACGCACGAGCGACAATATCATTCTTTTGATATTAAAATAATATATAAATGAATGTTATATCATATATACAGAATCATTAACATGTTATATTTATTATTTACATGAGTTACACATCATTATTATACCCATCCAAATAATATTATATTGAATAACAATTACACCACGACGTGGAGATGGTAAGCCATACGTACGCACGTATGGTGACATGTTATTCAAAGGGTGGATAGAATACTGAATATGGTTGTACCATACTTATAATAACATCACAGTATATGTGAGATACTGGAGTTATTATTTTAGAATGGTAAGAACAAAGGAAGAAGAAGTGGAAGAAAAATGAACTTAGAAAAGGGTGGTGAAATCATTACCTCTTCTTCGGGTTCTTCCTTTTGATTTGATAAAAAGGGCTCCTTAGGTTGGCTTTATGATCAAACTAAGGCCTCTAGGTTGTAGTGAGGGATGTTGGGAGAGTATTTGGGCAGAGTTTGGCCGAACCAAAAGGCTTTGAAGGTGTGAAGAAATGAGAAGGAGGAGTTCCCTTTTATAAGAGGTGGGAGGGGCACCTTTGGAAAAGCTAGAAATATTAATTTATAATAAATTCATATTCGGTTTCCAATGGCTCCAAAGTTTACTATTCAAATGATAAGGTGGGGATAGGTCGAAAAACACTCAACCAATAGAATTTAGACAGGTTTGGATATTTATATTAACCTTATCTTTAAGTATTAACTCTAAGTTAATTAGTTTCACTTTTACAATGTCTCTTTGTATTTTTATATAATATGGTTAATAAACTTACTATATACATCCAAGCGACCCCCAAGTGGTCCATTAATGATTAACCTATCATAATATAAGTCTCTTTGCCTAACCTTACATTTTTAGGAATTTAATATCAATTCATAATATAATATTTGTTTTAAGAACTCTTTTATGTCAATTTTGACACTATTCAATAGTTGATTTTTTGTGAAACTCATAACAGATTGATTACTTCAAACAAAGTCAATTAAATCAATCCTAATATATCATATTATCCTATAAAATTAGTTTAATTCATTAAAAGTTTCATATTATATTTATTTGGGTATTTATAATATCAATTATTTTAATTTTTCACTATTATAGTAATTTCTGCATCATCATTGTGTCATAAATAAAATAACTTATTTAATGTCTAAAAATTATAAATAAAATATAATTATGTAGGAAATCTTTTTAGCTTTCTAATTAATATTTATAATCTAAAATCAAACTTATATAACCCTATGTAACAATTGTTTTTCTAAAAGGTATATGCTTGTGTCATTTTTGTATTCATTTTGACTTAATTAAAATAAAGTGTCATTATCACTTACAAGTGGATCCATGGGGTCCCAAAATCGACCCAAAGATGCCCATGGTCGACCATGTATCAACCAATAGGGTTAAGACACGTTTTAGGGTAATTAAGTATTATTATAATATTATTTTTTAACCCTTATTTACCGGATTTACCCTTAACCATGGTAAATAAAATATTTACCGCAGTAATTATTCAAAATGTCTAAAAATAAAAGTTACCTATTTACACAATTTGAACATCCTGATTCCAAATATGGAATCCATTTTTCTAAATTCAAAACACAGAAGTGGCAGAAATTAATTTAAAATAAATTCCCGTTGTCAAAACAAAAAGCGTGTTTTTAAGAGATAATAACTATCAAAAGATTGACACTTGTTTATGTTCGGTTTAATTGTAAAATTATGCCCAATGACAAACATTAAATTAAATGGTAAAAATATATTCTAAATATACTTTAAAACCACTCAAATTCATAATTTATCAATATTAATTATTTTGATTAAAAAAGTTGTTTTTAATTAAAATTTAGTAATTTTCACTATTCATCAAAATATAAAAGTTATCCGAAAAGTACCAAAATTTCACCCTAGGCTAATTTCGATATTCCGAATCCAAAAATGAAGTCCATTTTGAAATATAAAATATATATGATTTCAAAAAGTAGGTATTACTATTCACAACGGCTAGTTTAATTAGTTGTGGTGTGTGTTAAAACTCGAAGTTGCGTACAACACACGCTACTGTATTATTCAAAGGAAAGCGTACCGTGGAAGATTGAGATGTTTCATTTTAAAAATTTTTTATGTCCCCATTTAGTCAAAAAGATTAAAATGTTGTATTTAAAAAGGGTTCACTATTAAAAGTTGATAAAAGTGCAATACTGAAAATTAATTTGTTATTGCATTATATCCAAGAAACTCATAATATGGATTCTAAAATTATAAGGATTATATAAGGTTTAAAATTTAGATAATACTATTCATAACCTCTTTTGAATGGCTTTTTTTTTGTAAGTCATGGTGTGATTGAACTCGGTGTTGCGTGTAGTGCAAGTTATTGAATTATTTTGAAGAAATAACACACTATGAAATCTTGGGGTGTTACATTCTCCCCTCCTTCAATAAATTGCGTCCTCGCAATTTGAAATTGTTTTTCGAAAATAAAAGGTTGAAAATAGAAAATATATTTGTGGGAAAACCCACATCGGAAATTGGGTTACTAAAATTTATTCTTAATATGAGGAAAAGAGGAATGAAAGTGTCACCACCAAATTATGATCTCGATTAGGAGAACATTAGTGGCAATTAGAGACACATAATTGGAGGAAAAACGTAAATATTTATAGGTAGTGATTGAGGTCATCAATCACAAACAAGTGTAAAATTGAGGTCCTTAAATTCATCAATCTATGATGATTTGAAATACCATCGGTTCAACAAAACATAGGGTATTAGGATAACACATTTTTGACGTTTCAAAATATCTTAGTTGAAATCGCACATCGAAAAATGAATTAATGAGGCCTCTATTTAAAAAAAAGAGTGGAAAGTATGAAGATTACCGAAAATAACACATACTAGGGTTCCATGTAGGAAAATATGGATATGGAGGAGAAATCTAACCATCAATTATCTGATGGAGAGTGGTAGACAACATTGCTATGAAAAGGCCAACAATCCCAAAGCCATAAATTAGTGATGATTTAAGGTACCATGTAGGACAACATTTTTGTTTTAAGTTCCTTTTATTAATGTTGAGGAATTTATTTATGAGTTTGGCTAAGATCATAATGAGATATACTTACTTTATAATTAGAGTTTTATCCATTAATAAATTTCTACCACAAACACATCTTTCACTCTAAAAGATAATAGAACGTAAAAAAAATTTCTATTTATACTATTCGTACAGGGTTCCAAAATAAATGAATTTATAATTCATCTACCAGATCTTTTTTTTTAAAAAAATACTACATTATTTAATCCAGGACATCTCATGGGCCAGTGGTAGGTGATACACCCTTGTCTCCCTTCGGTTGCGGGTTCAAGTCTCGCAGCCTTGCCGGACGTGACGGGTTGCCGCCCGACCTCCGGGTTGTCCTTTTATGGAAATCCAAAATAATCCAAACTAGAACTATCCAAAATACTTCTGTTCAAACTCACAGTCCAACATTTATAAGGAAGGCAAACATAATGTAGATCCTTTTTACCCCATAATAGCATATGAATACCTTCATCATGTATTCTTTTAAAACACTGAAACATCCTAAATTACCGTAATACTTATTGGTTACATTCATGCTCCCTTATTCCATATAGAATTATGGATATACTTCATCAATCCAAAAATGTTTTAAACCCCAATAATGATGGAATATACAAATCATTAATCAGCTTCAAGGTAGTCTAGAATATCCAATATAATTTATCCAAATCAATCATGTATTATTCTAAAATCACCACCTCGGTATCTGAACCATATTATGGTTTATCTTTCTCTCAACCATATATTTTCCAAACATTTAACCTGCTACTGAGTCACTTTTCTTTGTTCCACACCATCTCAAGTCCTTAATGAAATAGTACTGCAGTACAATCCTTATATACTCCATAATTATTATAACAAGTACATTGTTGATACAACACTCAATTGATATAATCAACATAATAACTCTAATCATTCCTCTTAATCTGTGGTAGTATCATAACTTGATTATTATCCAATAGCATCATTTGCGGCATAGTCTGATGACTGGGACATAGGTTCGCGTAGTGTCCAAGCTCCTTGCAAATGAAGCATTGTACATTTGAAACCATTTTCTTACCCTTCCAGTCATGTACTTTGTGCCCTTTTCCTCCACACTTATAACAAACTCCCATTCCTTTCAGGCAAGTTCCAGGGTGTTTCTTTCCACAGTTACCACATATGGGAAAATTCTTCTTTTCCCTCTTCCCTTTATCCATCTTTCTCTCTTCTATCCTTTTCTTCTCTTGCTTCCCTTCAAAGCCATAGGACTCAGTAAACTCTTTACTTATATTATCAACACATGATATTATTTCTTCATATGATGATAATACATGGGAGACTATTTCTCTTATAAATTCTGGCTTAAGACCATGAAAGATATGATCCTTCTTTCTCTTTGGATCATGTGCATTGCTGGAGTTCTCATTTCTTCTACTGGGAGCCATTTCTAAACAATGGAATACACTAGATCAGTTTATGAATCAAAATACATAATCCCATACTTATAAAACACTTAACATAAGTTGAACTATTTATGGATATAATCCATAATCATATAAAAATGTTTTCTTTGAGGAAGTATATACTCATAAACCCTTCATAATGATTTGTGAAGAAAATGAGAGTTATCCTAAGCATATCCCCCGGGAGTGTCGTAACCAAGAGTGCAGCAAGGCCCGTTGTCGTGCACCAGTTCCCATTCGAGTCTAGCTCAAAGCGGTGTTTTCGGGTTTTACCCCTAGGTACATCTGTGCCAGAGCCGCCTCTACCTGCTCATATCCAGACAGGGATGTATTTCTCGGAAAACTCACAAAATCTCTACAATACCAAAATTCTAGGAAGTTCTTCTATACTAATCCTCAAAGTTCATCTTAGGTCTACGTGCTCTAATCAGAGTTTATCTAAATCTAGCTTCCAAGGTTTGTACTAAACTTCCTCTGATACCAACTGTAACGCCCCGACCCCAGCTACCCAGAGTCGGTGCGTTATTACATGACATTGGTATGATCACAAGAAAGATCAAATCTCGAAAGACCGATTGGTTTAGTAGCCTTGGAAACAATAGATATATTCATAAGTTTTACATTACATCATAAAATGAAAAACTAATACAACAGCAAAGTCTTCATATCCACACTATTAACCCCTCATAATATCCCTGCAGGTCATTCATAACTTAATTCTTCACATCCTGGGAAAAATAAAACATAGAAAAGGTGTGAGCTCAAATGCCCAGTAAGGATAACAATATAGCGGAAACTTTCATAAATAAGAATAAACATTTAAGGGAATGTATAACTAAAACATAATCCTTTTAAACATGAACTTTCAACATGGTATGGCATAAATAAAATGAAATAATGCCATTTACTTATTCACATGGATATTCTACTAATCGAATAATCACATGCAAAAATCAATAACCACTTTCATAATTATGGAATGCATAATGTCAAACGTTAATTTTATTGTCTAGGCCTCATCCCAATACCTAGGGGTTACTTCTAACCGGAACCCAACCCGGAGTGCCTCTAATAACCGGACACCAACCCGGAGTGCCTCTAATAACCGGACACCAACCCGGAGTACCTCTAATAACCGGAGACCAAACCGGAGGGCTTACTTTTACCAGTCCCTAACCTGGAGGGCTTACTTTAACCAATCCCCAACCTGGAGGGCTTACTTTAACCAGTCCCCAACCTGGAGGGCTTACTTTTACCGGTCCCCAACCCAGAACATACTTGTTCAACACATTCATTTGAAGAAAAGTTTGAAATATAACATAAACATTTGGATTAAAAATAACTTCTGAAATGTCAACACTTTAAACATAAACCATGAGTGATATAAAAATAGCACATCCACAATCAAACATAACTCATTCGATACAATATGGAAGATTGTATTGTATCACATTGACCTCAATCAAGAATAATGAAGGATGTTGACATAGATGAAATCAAAACACTTTTTAGAGAAATATCTCCTTTTACTTTTGAAATCATTTAAGAGCCATATAAAATTAAACATTTTCTTGAAAATATTCTTATAAGCTTGTAAGGGAAGCTTTGACGATTTTATAACGGCGAAAAATAACCGCACCCGCCGTATAAGTTAAAAAAAACATTCTTACCTTAATTTTGTCGAAAAGGTTAAAAAGGACCTTGTTTTGAAAATGACGGAATGATTCCTTTATAAACCTCTTATAAAAAGTCAAATAAGTATATAAATGACTTTAACCCATATTCTTGTAAATAATAAAAATGTTTTGAAATACATTTCGAAGAAACATGGATGTGGATGATAAAGAGATCCCAGTAGATTATTACGTATAATACAACCTCGGATAATGAAGAGATTGTGAAATAACCCTTACCTTGTACTTTTCCTTGGTTGGGGTAGGTTAACCTCCTGTATAATGGTGAAATAATTGTTACTAAATTATACAAGAATCATATATATTAATATGATATCATATATGATCTTTTAACATTGATTTGTTAATAATATCTTAGAATTATCGTCGTTTCGGGTGTTAACTTACTCATTTTATTTATATGTTTTGTTACATAAGCCATGGTTGTTGTATCTTATTCATATCCAGAATGATATATAGTCCTTAAAAATCATTTTTAAATCGTCAAATGATAATTATACTTGAATGGTTACGATGGAGAATGAATCTCATCGCGTTCGTGGAGACGGTAGTCCGTACGTACGCACGAGCGACAATATCATTCTTTTGATATTAAAATAATATATAAATGAATGTTATATCATATATACAGAATCATTAACATGTTATATTTATTATTTACATGAGTTACACATCATTATTATACCCATCCAAATAATATTATATTGAATAACAATTACACCACGACGTGGAGATGGTAAGCCGTACCTACGCACGTATGGTGACATGTTATTCAAAGGGTGGATAGAATACTGAATATGGTTGTACCATACTTATAATAACATCACAGTATATGTGAGATACTGGAGTTATTATTTTAGAATGGTAAGAACAAAGGAAGAAGAAGTGGAAGAAGAAATGAACTTAGAAAAGGGTGGTGAAATCATTACCTCTTCTTCGGGTTCTTCCTTTTGATTTGATCAAAAGGGCTCCTTAGGTTGGCTTTATGATCAAACTAAGGCCTCTAGGTTGTATTGAGGGATGTTGGGAGAGTATTTGGGCGGAGTTTGGCCGAACCAAAAGGCTTTTAAGGTGTGAAGAAATGAGAAGGAGGAGTGCCCTTTTATAAGAGGGGTGAGGGGCACCTTTGGAAAAGCTAGAAATATTAATTTATAATAAATTCATATTCGGTTTCCAATGGCTCCAAAGTTGACTATTAAAATGCTAAGGTTGGGATAGGTCGAAAAACACTCAACCAATAGAATTTAGACAGGTTTGGGTACTTATATTAACCTTATCTTTAAGTATTAACTCTAAGTTAATTAGTTTCACTTTTACAATGTCTCTTTGTATTTTTATATAATATGGTTAATAAACTTACTATATACATCCAAGCGACCCCCAAGTGGTCCATTAATGATTAAACTATCATAATATAAGTCTCTTGGCCGAACCTTAGATTTTTAGGAATTTAATATCAATTAATAATATAATATTTGTTTTAAGAACTCTTTTATGTCAATTTTGACACTATTCAATAGTTGATTTTTTGTGAAACTCATAACAGATTGATTACTTCGAAAAAAGTCAATTAAATCAATCCTAATATATCATATTATCCTATAAAATTAGTTTAATTCATTAAAAGTTTCATATTATATTTATTTGGGTATTTATAATATCAATTATTTTAATTTTTCACTATTATAGTAATTACTGCATCATCATTGTGTCATAAATAAAATAACTTATTTAATGTCTAAAAATTATAAATAAAATATCATTATGTAGGAAATCGTTTTAGATTTCTAATGAATATTTATAATCTAAAATCCAACTTATATAACCCTATGTAAAAATTGTTTTGCTAAAAGATATATGCTTGTGTCATTTTTGTATTCATTTTGACTTAATTAAAATAAAGTGTCATTATCACTTACAAGTGGATCCATGGGGTCCCAAAATCGACCCAAAGATGCCCATGGTCGACCATGTATTAACCAATAGGGTTAAGACACGTTTTAGGTTAATTTAGTATTATTATAATATTATTGTTTAACCCTTATTTACCGGATTTACCCTTAACCATGGTAAATAAAATATTTACCGCAGTAATTATTCAAAATGTCTAAAAATAAAAGTTACCTATTTACACAATTTGAACATCCTGTTTCCAAATATGGAATCCATTTTTCTAAATTCAAAACACAGAAGTGGCAGAAATTAATTTAAAATAAATTCCCGCTGTCAAAACAAAAAGCGTGTTTTTAAGAGATAATAACTATCAAAAGATTGACACTTGTTTATGTTCGGTTTAATTGTAAAATTATGTCCAATTACAAACATTAAATAAAATGGTAAAAATATATTCTAAATATACTTTAAAACCACTCAAATTCATAATTTATCAATATTAATTATTTTGATTAAAAAAGTTGTTTTTAATTAAAATTTAGTAATTTTCACTATTCATCAAAATATAAAAGTTATCCGAAAAGTACCAAAATTTCACCCTAGGCTAATTTCGATATTCCGAATCCAAAAATGAAGTCCATTTTGAAATATAAAATATATATGATTTCAAAAAGTAGGTATTACTATTCACAACGGCTAGTTTAATTAGTTGTGGTGTGTGTTAAAACTCGAAGTTGCGTACAACACACGCTACTGTATTATTCAAAGGAAAGCGTACCGTGGAAGATTGAGATGTTTCATTTTAAAAAAATTTTATGTCCCCATTTAGTCAAAAAGTTTAAAATGTTGTATTTAAAGAGGGTTCACTATTAAAAGTTGATAAAAGTGCAATACTGAAAATTAATTTGTTATTGCATTATATCCAAGAAACTCATAATATGGATTCTAAAATTATAAGGATTATATAAGGTTTAAAATTTAGATAATACTATTCATAACCTCTTTTGAATGGCTTTTTTTTGTAAGTCATGGTGTGATTGAACTCGGTGTTGCGTGTAGTGCAAGTTATTGAATTATTTTGAAGAAATAACACACTATGAAATCTTGGGGTGTTACATAATTAGTGTTTTTATTAAACATTTATGATAATTGGTGGTACTTAGAAAAAATTAGTGGTAATTAGTAAAAATTAGTGGTACTTAGTAAGAATAAGCTAAAATTAGTTGTAATTAGTAATAATTATCATTTATTAATAGTATTTAGTAAAAGATTGAAATAATTAATTCTAAATAGTAAAAATGAACCGTTATTAGTAAACATTAATGGCACTTAGATAAAATTAGAGGTAATTATATGAAAAAGGTACTGAGTAAAAATTAGTGATACTTAGTAAAAATTAGCGATAAATTGAAATACTTCGCGTTAATTAATAATAATTAAGAGTAATTTGAAAAAATCAACGATAATTAGAGGTAATTTCTAAAAATTTCTCATAATTAGTTAAAGTAGCGGTAATTAGAAAATATTAGTAGTACTTATTAAAAATTAGTTATACATTGAAAAAATTAGTAGTAATTACTGAAAATTACTGATCACTAGTAAAACATTTTAAAAATTAGCTGTTAGTAGTGGAATTAGTGGTACATAGTAAAAATAAGAGGGACATAGTAAAAATTAGCTATATTTAGTAATAATAAGACATAATTAGTAATAATTATACGTAATTAAAAATAATTAGTTTTAATTAATAAACATGTATGGTAGTTATTTATAATTAATAAAAATTAGCTATAATTAGTAAAAATTAGCAGTAATTACTAAAAAATTGCTATAAGAAGTACTTAGTAAAAATAAGTGATAATTAGGGATACTTAGAAAAAATTAGTGATAATTAGCACTAATTATTAAAAATTAGCAGTAATTAGAAAAAATTATTTATAATTAGTAAAAATTAGAGGAAATTAATAAAAATTTGCTCTAATTAAAAAATTTGATGTAATTACTATAAATTAACTACAATTTCAAAAATCATTAATAATTTCAAAAAATAACAATATTTACACAAGTTTGGTATACTCAAAATGCCAACATCCATCCAGGATTGACTCCTCCTCCAGAGTAAATATCCCTGTCTTCCAGCAATTATATTGATCTATTTGTGAAGCACAAAAGGTTAAATCATAGTAATTCGGCCTTGAATCTACAACTTGATTCCTCATATCAAGAGTAAAACCACTATGATGTTGAAATAATGCAAGAGGAAAATTTTATTACTTAATAGGGACAACGTTCATAGTAATATTCATACTATGAAATTTGAGATGTGTTACAAACTACATCATTGGGAAAATTTTATTATGTGATGGAAAAATAGAATCTTGAAGATTCCATTTCCCATACAAAGGAAGACTGTTTCTTCGTGGATATAATTTTTGGTATACGATCAAACCATTCACTAATTCAGGAAGGGAACTCTTGACAATGGTGTAATAGTCTGGCCCCATGGATTTTATCATTTCATTTTGGAATATTTTAGCTTCCGTAGTTGAAGTCAATAGAGAAGTCATTTTTTGTAAAAGAATCGCTATGTTTTTTCCATTAAATTAGAATATTGACATAAGAAAGTTGAAGTTTTAAATTAATGGAATTAAAAGATTTGAAAAAGAACAATTTCGGCACAACTTGTTCGACCAGGTACCCCATGTAGGTCCTCTGATAAGGCACCCATTGTGGGACCCATAATGAGTTCCATCACTGTAGATTCATTGACAAAACGCATATGTGTAGCTCCATCATGCAGATGTCTTTACCTTGAGAAAATTCATTGAATGTCTTTCATGAGAGAACAATTCTATCTGGATGGAAGAACGAGCTGCACAATGAAATAATAAATCTTAAAAATATAGAAATACAGTTGAGGAAAATGGTAAAGTATTGGGGTATTTATAGGAATCACTAGCCTACGCTGCCCACCAACTCTTGATCCCTTATGCTGACAAATTATGTGGGAAAGCTACACCACTTCCCTGCACAATCTAGAGTTAGTCCTCCATAACAGTTTTCCCCATAATCATACCATAGGACTAGAAACTCCTTTTCAATCAAATCCAATCATGAGGGGGGATTTTTTTTATACTCCCTACGGAAGGAAAAAGATCATGAATAACACTTTTTGAAATATCATAAAGTGCTGAAAATGTTTAATGGAATGAAAAGGACTTGTTTTGGAAAAATAAAATCTACACCGAATACCTTCACTGACAACCTATGCCATAGACCTATGCGACTGTACATCCTTTCATAGCCCGATGTGGAGGAGCTACATTGTGAACCTACACCATGGACCTACGTGACCAAACTCAATTCAACTAGCCCCTCCATTCATATAAATAGGACCCTTGGGGTTCCCATTTAAAAAACTGAGAAAAATTAGAAGAATCGCCAGAGCTCCCATTGCGCAGCTATTCCACCAAGGTCCCTCAAAATTTATCTAGTATCTCTCTAGAACATTATAGAAGAGAAAATTAATAGGAATAAGAAAGATTAACATCCTTTAAGAGTTTGAAATGCAAAACATCTCATTAAGGACCCTTCATCCATCAAGAAAAAGCAACATATTCAAGGCTCCTTCCTTATGTAAGGACTTGCGTGTTGCTAGTCCAAATTCACCAAAAGAGACCCAGGGTGCTTTGATCTAAATCTCACCCAAATGTTGTCTTCCTGATTATTTTTTCCAAGATTTCATTGGCTTAATTTTCCTTTGTTAAGTAATTTCTTCAGCCACCCCTAGGACCTGCGCGACATACCTAATCGGAACATCTACACGACATAGTTACAACCATGACCTACACGAACCATTTTTAAGCCCTATATAAATCCATATATGGAATGACTTCTCCTTCCTTGGTTCCATTATCTGAAAGGGACCATGTTGAAGCCTCCACCAACACATCCAGACTTACTAAACCTTTGGGAAAGGCACACCAATGTGTATCCCATATTGGTTTGTATGTCTACAGTAATAGGTTTCCCACATTTGTCTTATAAGAGAGTCATAATCCATGGGGGTGTCTGTTGGTCTCTATATCTATAGTCACATGGAACCTTACACTTGAGGCAGTGTTGAAGAGCCTCAGTTCTTGGTAGGGAAGGAGAAGGGTTACACCCAATTTTTCTTTTGAAAAAAGAGAAGTATCCCTCACCACAATGGGACCAATTTTTGGGCACAAATTATAGAATTAGTCCCTAGAATATTAGGCTAGACCATATTGAATGGTTTTTTACTCCACACCCTCATCCACCTTCTCCATGACCCCTTTCACCATAAGCCCATACTCTTCCCCTAGTAGTGATGGAAAAGTGGGTGTCGTTGTTGAATCTTTTACATACTATTGTTTCTCACACTGAGCATTACTCACATTGGGTTATAGGTTTGTAAGGATTAAAACATACACACAATTAAATTCACAAAATAAACTACAAGAACTCTGATTCCGATTCAATCTGGGATACATAGGATGCCTACCTAAGGCCTCAGCTCAACGGACACCCTCCTTAAAGGTTAAGTCCAAATCCAAACCCTACAAATTCACTGATGATACTCCTCAAGATTAAACCCCAATCATAAATTTTCATATTCTAGGCATCCTTATTAGGAGTAAACCATGAGTTAATCCCCCTAAATCTCCTTGAGATAAAACAAGCTCATGGACCCTGTGACAGTTATTATCGAAAAAACTTATTAAGATTAATCCCCAAATCATTTCTCTCAAAGGACCACACTCTCCAATGAGACACAACCAAATGATGTAGGATTTGATTCCTACTATAAATGGGATACGTAGGAAGCCTACATGAGGTTCAACAACAACAACCTAAATCAACCCTATCCTTTCTGGGACACATTCCCAGTAGGGTCTAATTCAACATGGAAATTCACATACCTTCTAGGTACCTCGGGCTACTCTAGCATAAGTCCCACACTTGAACTACCTGGGTTATTATTGCTTTAATAATTATATATAAGTATCCCATATATGTATTCGACCAAAACATCAAAACAACTTCCACCCCCTGGAATAAGATAAACACTAGAGTAATCCATCTTGTCTACCTAGATGAAAATAAATTCCAGATTTACCCACTGCGTGGATTTAAAACCAGTATAGTCATATGAATAACTAATGAATATCTAAGTGATATATAAAAGGATACTATCAATGGATAACCTAAAATACATACATATGTCTCCATTCTTTGAAGAACATGAGTTAAATATAAACGATTACCATGATTCCTACATTCTAATAATTGATTACTACGTTTTAAATGGAAAACTAGTCCATACATGGTAAATTATTAAGGATTCATGAACATATCATAATCTATGAGAGAGTCATATAATAGGTAACAATTCCCCTAAAAATGTGTGATGATACCAATCTCCCATCCTATTGACCGATGCGTATTCTCAAGAATCGTCACCCAAAGTATTTAATGAATGCCTACCTTTGGAAAGTAGGTCCCTTTGGATACAGAACCATTGGGTGTTTTTTGTTTCATAAATAAATTTGATGGAAACGGTTCAATAATAACGACTAATATAAAAAGTCCCATTTCCATGGGAAACAACCATATATATTTTTGACCTTATTAATTCCAAAAAATCCAATAAATATTATCAATGTTATCTGAAACCATTGATTGAAGAGTTAGATTTATTGTGGAGAAATGGGGTCTGTACATATGATATTGTTTAAAAAAAATTATAATGAATGTTTCATTAATCAATAATACAAAATAGGATTTTAACAGCACTTGGATTTATCATAACTAACTAAAAGATCTATTAAAAGAACCCTTTATTAGTGTTAGAAAAAACGATGATAAAGGACCCCGTTATCAGCACAAAAAAATAAAATGATAAACATGATTCTTTATCAGTGATAAAAAAGCATATAAAGGGGGAACTTTATTAGTGAAAATAAAAAAATATTGATAAAGGGGTCCCTTTATTACTTCTCATAAGGAAGTGTTGATAAATGTGGTTTTTTATCAGCACTATAAAAAAGAACCGATAAAGGGGGTCCCTTAATTAGTTCTAGTAAAAAAGCAATGATAAAGGGGGTCTTTATCAGTGCTTTCTTACTAGTTATAATAAAGGGTAAATTTCAGAAATAATTATAAATAACTAAAAATAATATATTAACATAAAAATATATTTATATTGATATATATAAATATATAATATTTTAATAAATATGATTTATATAAGGATAAATATGTATTTACAATTAATATATAAGATATTTACTGCAAAATGGATTATAAAATAATTAGAAATAATAATATTAATTAATAATGTTCTAATTATTTTTGAATAATATCCATTTAATAACAATTTGATGATATAAAATATTAGAAAACCAATAAATACTCTAAAATAAGTTGAAATGGTGACTTGAAATTCAAACAACCATAACTTTTGTTCCATGTGTACATTTGGGCTCTGACACATATCAAATCAAATCTTATTATTAGATCTATGAAATAGTTACTAGGGAACCCCCTTATAAATTTTCATGGAAAATAATTTATAGAAGGCCTAAAAAACTATGTTTTTAGTCATGGTATCCCAATTTTTTAACATTCAATGGAATTTTGGCCTTGAGTAAGGGGACATTTAAAAGCACTAAAAATGGCCTGATAAAGGTGGACTTTAACAGTACTCAAAAAAGTGGTAATAAAGGACCCCTTTATCAGTTCTTTTTTTAGCAATGTTAAAGGGGCCTTTATCATCATTTTTTACGAGTGCTACCAATTAAAACTCTTAAACATCGCTCATATTATCAGTACTTATGTATCAATGATAAATCAATTTTACTAGTTGTGTTAATGGATAGGTTTTTTCTAGTGAATGTGGACAATTAGTTACTTCCAAAAAAATGGAACGGTATATGCCTTGAGTACACATGTTCCAAAATCATGTCTGTACTGTATGAGTGACAACAAAGAATTTATTCTCATTAATGGGAGAAAAATATTTTTTTGACTATAATCAAATATTTCTTTTTAATGATCATCCTTTCTGAAGAAATATAAATAATTTATAGAATTATAAAATTGAAAGAGATGGACCTCTATAAATGATCTAATGTATTGATTTAAATTAAATTTTTTATTTATTACTTCCCATTACCTTTGGATCGACTATAAATCAACATAAAATAGAAGGATTTAGGAATGATCACAATTGGAATAAATGAATTATTTTTTTGGATCATCCTTATTTTTCTGATTTATTGGTGCACCACTTGTTAGATTTAATTCATATTAAGAAGAAATATTTTGATAATATATTTTATACAGTTTTGAAAACACCATGTAAGACAAAAAAAATCTAAATTTTTAGGTGACCAGAACATGATTTCTTTGAAAATGATATATAATAGAGGTTAATAATTCCAAAAGAAGATTATAAACATACAAAAAAAAAACCATTTTTTATATTGTATGTGTATTTCATATTTGAGAATACCTAATGGTTATGTTTCCAATTTGGTTTGATGTGTCAGAAATAGTTATATTAGAGGATTAAAAAGTCATGAATGAAATTTTATATCATAACTACTTATACATATTAGATTTATAGGTTTGTTTTATTCATTGATTTGGAATTCAAAAAAAAGAAATATCTTATTTTTTCTGAGACATCTATGTGGTGAAATAATACAATAATGCACTTAGTAGACTATAAAAAGTGGTTTTATTAATTTTACGTAAACTATAATTTTTTTGAGCCATTATTATTTGATTAAATGGAGAATTTTATAATAAAATTTCTGTATGAAGAATTTTATGGAAGTCCAATATAGTTTTTATGGATTTATCCATATGAGAGAGGTATATAGAAAATAAAGAAAAATGTATGTAACAAAGTATCAGTTGAAGGGTTTATTCCAAAAACATATTTATATGACAGAATTTATTTTTTATGATTGAATAATTTCCAAAATTGTTATACTTCAAAATATAACCTAATGGGTTGTAATTAGAGAAATTTTGATGATGAAAAAACATTCAATTATCAGTTTTTAATCAGTGTAAACATGGATTAAGTGGAGTTCATGAACAAGGGATTTTAGATGATGAACATCACAGGGATAATACATATGTTCCTCTCAAATAAGAAGAAATTATAGGATTCATAAAATGACTTCTCATATGACATATTTTTATAAAAAATAATTTAATATTATTTTATTTTGAATTTATATGATGATCATATCAAGAAACAATTTTCACAAATTACAACAGCTTATCATGAAGAATGTCATAAAAATAATTTTTATTACTAGTTTCAAAGACCACTAAAATATATTGTTTATGGTTTGACATATGAAATCAATTATAGATAGATCATGGGGTGATGAACAAATTTAACTTGACCTAGAAGACAAGGTCTTGTATTACCATTGATAAATATAAGGATAGCTCTAATGTTGAGACGCTTCCACGATTGTTTTGATATTTTACAGCATAGAACCAAAGAAGGTATAACTAGGTTTTGTGGAGTCTTTTTGAGCTCACAAATGATCATCATAATTGTTTTCAGTGTGAAAATTTATCTATCCTTATGTTAGAAACTCTTATGAATGCCCCCCACTTGTTAATAACACATTGAAGGTGTCCTATTTATTCTTTATAGTCACACATTGCTAAGGAATTTTGTTGTGATTATATTTATGTAGACCTAAGATCCAGAAAAGGGGAAAGACTCTATGGAAGTTGGTTGGGTAGTAGAGTATATAGTAAAATAAGTATAGGATAGACAACAGATAAACCATACATGCTTATTTATTTTTATCTCTTGTCTATATTCTGGAAAGAATTTTTATTTTGGGAGCCCTTATTTTCATGTCATTTGTTCAGTTTCAATATTTACTATGATTTATTAATATTCTATTTATTTTTATAGATCGATTATTTATTTATCCTATGTACTCTAAGGGTGGCTATATCCCCCCAGGGTTCCACATGCGAACTTTACTACTAGACGACAACCTCTTATGTACAGGTAGGTGGGCATGAGGTTATGTGTTATTCCAAATAAAACATTGTCATTCATTTTGGGATGTTACATATTTGATTGACCTTCCATCATTATTTATGTTCTTGTTCACAATCAAATTTCAAGGGTACATATTCCTTTTATATATTTTATTCATAAAATAAGAATGATATAAGGTTTTCTCCATTTTCATCATATTAAAATGTAATCATTCTGATGACAATTTATAAACACGTCACTTTAAACAAAAAATAGATTTAATATAATTCTTCTACCTTTATTTATTTAATTTGGGGAGTATAAATACATGTCATTGTTTTTGTAATTCAAATGATATATATTTGTAGAATCTTCGTTTTATAATAATTTTATAGTCAAATATAATTTAGATCAACATGATGAATGGAATAATAAGGAAAAAATTATGGTATGGGTGCCTAAGAGTTTTATTTTAGCATGTATAGTAATTTATTTAATTTTTTTTATTAATCGCATATAACCTCCCTATAACTTTTAAATTTTTTCAATAAATTTATTTTATAATTATTTTTTATGCTTATTCTTATTTATAGAGACTGTATTATTAATAACACATATATTTATCTTAAAAAACAATTCAAAATGAAGTTAAAAAGGGGAATAGTAGACTCACATAAATATTATTTCGACTCTTAATAATCCTTCATTTATCTCTTTGTTTGTATTAATTGTGTGGTAGAATTTATTTATTGAACCATCATCGTCACTCGGGGAATCCTCCTACTTAAGGTTAATGGAATTTTTATTCAACACAACTTTAGTTATGAAATTACAGTCTTTCTCTCATCACATGGTTTGTCTTTCTTGAGTGGTTATTTCTCTCTCTATAATCATCATCCTATCACAAATCATTGGTGAAATCGAATATCATGTAAGTTACATTCAAGGAACCACTTGATGGGATATTATTTTCATTCACTCAACTCTGGGTTTGTACTTATTAGGTGGTCACACACTCAAATTCATACATACAATGAATAAACATGCATCCCATTGAATTCTCTTATAGTATAGTCATTTCTATAGCATTTATTTTTGTAGTTATCTATCCGTTCATTATATTCTTAATCTTATTCTTTTTAAGTGTTTTTTGATTCTTTTTTGTCTCTATCATTTGTGTTTTCTTATATAATGTTCACATAAGCTAATGATAATTAGTGTGGATAATTATGATTCAATTATGAGAAAAAATAAGAAAATAACATAAACCATGATGTAAAATGGAGTATTGTTTTTTAGTCTCAATAGTTTCTTTTTTAGATGGTTATAAAAATTAGACATTTTAATATTATTTTTTCACAAAGAAAAATATATTAATAAGTGTTCTAATTTATGTTATATCTTATGAAATATTAATTTTCATAATTGGAAACTACATATGGTGAATGGATCCTTCTAGATTCCTCATATATTATCTTAATAGTGTGCCTATGCTAGAAAGTTGACAATTCACACACCCTTTAAAGGGTGCATATTCCATTTCCACATTAACCACCTTCAAAAGAAGTATGATAAAGGAATGGGACTCATATTCTTTATTGAATACATATTTTCTTGCTTTAGTAATATCCATGTCCAAATCTAGTGCATTGATTGTGGGGTACCGAAATCTAACACTTTATTTTTTAAAATAAAAAATCTCATTCATCTAGTTATATCATGACATTCATTATATAATTAAAGATATCCTTTCATTTCACTATCAGATATTCAAATTCCATTACATGAAAACTAGTGTTGAATTCGTATATATTGATATTAGATACTTTGATATCTATATACATTGGATCTCATTCACTTACATGGTATGAATTTGAATATTTTTTTAAATTTACTACGTGCCATTCAGATGCACCATATATCCTCATATGTGGTGCTTCATATATACAAATTTGAATTCATAGTGTTCTATTGGAAATTCCCCAATGAAAATCGTCATTTGGGTATGAGGC
The DNA here is from genome assembly GCA_963277665.1 of Viscum album. Lineage (NCBI taxonomy): Eukaryota > Viridiplantae > Streptophyta > Magnoliopsida > Santalales > Viscaceae > Viscum > Viscum album. Next base: position 146,836 of record CAUJRU010001306.1, on the reverse strand, counting down.
TCTAGGATTTTGAAATATTTTAGAATTGGGAAACATGATATTGAGGCAATTGTCAATGTAGATGAATTCATCCTCATGAAATTTCCTATACATGATCTAAAACCCTTACCATGAACTTCACATATGTGTATTTTATTACAAGGTGGATTCACATACATGGGGACTTCAGCTACGTGAATTCTATATTTCTCTATTTCATTATATAGATTACCAATAATTCCATACATCCTTTATTTCAAATCATGTCTCATCCAATTCATCTGTATTCATCCTTATATAATCATAAACACTCCAAAACATCTTTCAGTTTTTGTGAATCTATCTCATACACTTCCGAATGATTCCCACATACTTTTCAGAAAATAAAACACTTTTCTTTGAGTTATTCAATATCACATATTGCACTTATCACATATTCTTTAATATATCCTCCATAAAACTATATCTCATCACTAATTTATCCACCTACATCCATAGTTATACAAAGTTGGATTCTTACACTGAAATATTACTTCTTGTCCAAAAAAACATGTTTAACAAAAATTATTCATAGTTATCCATGATATCCAATACATGTGAATCCCATAGCTCATAAAACATATTTTTCAACTTCATGTAAATGATTTAAATTATGAATTTTAATATTGATCACACTTATATTGGCCAAAAAACCCAACTCCCCGATTATCTGGAATGTGATATACCCAATTGAACATGTCTAGCTGTGTACTCAAGGAAATCCAATGCCACTATTATATTTTCCAACTATGTGTTCCAAAAATTCATCAATAACCTTTACCATGAAACCATTTTGGGAGACCCACAAAAAACCTTTACCCAATGTAATGGTAAGTTTTTTTCTTCTTTGGTTATTGGATAATCTAATCTATCACCATGCTTCCCCAAGAATACATTGACTAGATTTATATGTGAAAAATTCAATCCTAGCTCCTTCAAATCCATGGGAACTTCAACCAATAACATCATGACCATAAAACTGAAATCATATGCAGGCTGGAAATATAGATCATATAACATACACCTTGTAATGTTTACTCTCAATTCCTTAATTTTATAAACATACGAGTAATTTATTCTGTTACAACTCAAATATCTTCTAACCATATATCCACTATCCATTTCATATATTAAAAATGGTTAGTTAATGATATTCAACTGAGAATGAGATTCACTTTATTTTGATGTATCACAATAGTTCTGCATGAATTTTACCTTATGATTCATGGAAAAATGATTCAACCATAGTTATAGAATAAGATTATCCAATGAAATTCATATGATATATTTGTATCATAAAATTTAATATAGGATTTTGCATGAATAAAATATTTCATTCCATATGATTAACATGCCCCATGACAAGCACTATTATACTATATGATGTGAATGAAATTAGTTAATATTAAATACACCATAATGGGTATGAATGTAATCAGATATTTTCATTTCATGAAATGGGTATGATATATATTCATTCATTAATATGAAAGGTAAAAATTAATTCTTAACTTATTCAATTAATCTCTTATAACTGATGGTACACCCAATACATGTGACCTCATCATTAATATATGTCATCATGGTTTCTATTCATAAATCAAAGTACATGACTCATGATATAAATTAAAAATAATCTTACATATAATCAAGAGTATACATATTCAAATATTGGAATATACAATAACAAGTAAAATATGTGGAATTACTATTGATTGGTATTTACAAATATCCTTCCTTATTGAAAATAATCAAGTGAAAATATCTTGAGAAAAAGTCTCAATGTCATATGAGTCTCATTAAATTGATAGTCAAACAATATCTCTATATTTTCAAACAGATATTTTTTAGATCATTGGGAATATTCTTAGGTATATTGGTATAGTATCAATAGATAACCAGTTTATTAGATAATTTCTATAAAATTTTGATACATAAAATAATTTATGGGAATTATTACATTAATGTTATATAGAAGAAAATTTATTATGTAATACGAAATTTATTAATATTTTAATTATCAAATGTACAAAATCAGTTGTTTCTTAGGGTTAATTTAAAATTGTATATTTAGTTGTTTTAATTTCATCTATTGTAATGAAAAAACCTTGATCCCTTAAACATATTCAATGTGATGGGAAATTAACATGAAGAAAATATTATTCACTGAGTGATTTAGTAATGACTAGCTTTCTTTTAGAACACTAATTTAAATGTGATCAATCATTAGTTTACACAACATGGTGGATAAGTCCATTGAAGATTCCTCCATCAGTCAATATATATATTTATATATCATAAAATAATTTATAAAGATTAATTTTCATAGGAATCATTTTTAGACTCATTTTTACACTTTTGGTTTAATGTTTTAGTGTGACGAATTGGTAAATTGTTAAATTATATTTTCTATATAAATGTATCATGGAAGCTATAATATTAGGCTTCTAGGTCACCATGTGTAATACTAGTTAAGATGCAATGGTCTCCATGATTTTTATGGATAGAATGGAATACCCCGAAAAACCCCCATTAGCCACAATATATTTATAGAAGAACCCTTTATGTAAAATTAGAAAACTCTAAAAACAAATCTTCCTTGGCTACAATTTTTTATCTTCAAGTGTCAAGATATTGTACACTTTTTTTGGAGATTAAACATGATCACCATCATCATATCTAGGATACCCACATGTTCCCTATGCTATGTTTTGATGTGAAAAACTATTTTCATCAACCAATTTACATAAATGAACCGATAATAGATTAAGAGCAAGTTAATTATTAATTTTTTTTGAAATGAGGATATTATTTAATTTCTTTGGTTTGGTCTCTTTTATATTGGAATTACGGATAGTAGACCATGAAATGAATTGATTCTTGATCATGTGTAACCTCCTAAGAACTTTGTGTTGAATGTAAATGCCATGGGATTTGAGTAGGAAGATTATTTAAAATAGGAATATAGTTTGAGAAATAGGGGTCACCACCCAAGAACTACAAACTAAGAGGTGTGTGAAGGACTATTAATAGTTGAAAGAACACTGCATCGAGTCTTCCTCTACTGTTATTTTTCATTTATTTTGAATATTTTTTGGAAAATAATTTTTTTATTCATAATTTTGGCTCTATTAACATGAACAAGAACATAAAATAAAGTAACAAATTTTTTTTTGGGAAAAAAAGAAAAGTTATAGGTAGACCATATGAAACTAATCAAAAGAAAAACATAGAAAAAATATTGTTTTCAAGTTAAATTAAACATTTTAGAAAATCATAATGCAACTTTTTCTATATTTTATCCTTCAACCTATTGGTCTATATTATATTTTCCTCAAAAAAATATAATAAAATACGAATCTATTAATATATAACTGTTTTCCTATAAAAAAATGACATGATTTTGTACTCTCCAAATTAAATACAACATTCCAAAAGATATGCGCTAAATCTATATTGTATTTAATATTATTTGTTTATAAATTTTCATCAACTTGATTAAATTTTAATCTGATTAACAAGGAGAGATATAAAAATATTCCTTGTTTTATGAAAAATGGTTAAAAATTAATATATACCCCTGAAAGGTGAAAATGAACAAGAACATCAAGAATTATGGATGGACAATATCTTGACTTGAATGGAAACATGTTTATTCCTAGTAGGTATGAATAATGGAGTAGAAACATCCCTGAAATAAAAACAATAAGGTGGTAGAAAGACTATAGAGTTCAAATAATGGTGCATTAAATGAAAATGTCACATAGAGTTTGTTTATTATTTGAGAGAGATAGATTATTCAAGATGGAGGAATCACAAAAAAATATGAACTAAAAACCATGTGGTCAGAGAAAGACTATAACAACCTAAAGAATGTTAAATTTCATGAAAATGACCTTGGATTTTATTTAGAGAATGCTTCTAGAGAGAGTCATCACAACACCAGAACATAAAAACACAGGGTGTGAGATGAACTATTAATATCCCATAGAATGTGGTGTTGAATATTCCTCTTCCATAGTGGTAGTTAGGTGTGTTCCAATGGTTAACTAAAGGTGGATCATCTATGGATCATGTATAAAAGGAAATAGATTATGGTCACAACTAGTGACCAATTCTGAATTACAGTGGTTAGTGTGCATATCAAGGAGAGTATGGGGTTTCTTGGTGGGACGTGCATGATAGGTGATGGTTCTATAGGAAATTATATTACTTATTATCCAAGAAATACGAGACTCACCACCCTAGAACTATAGACAATGTGATGTGAAAAGGACTAATAATATCCCAAACAATGATGCATTGAGTATTCCTCCTATTTGGTGGAATTCGAACATGATCCATAGGCTAATATGAGGTGGCCCATCTATGGATCGGGCATGAAAGGTGAGATTAGACAAGAAAAACTGATGGACTAATCCAAAGCATAATATCCTATGTTCAGGTCAAATACTGTGACAGGTTTCAAGTAGGGAGGTGTGTGTGAGTTATCATTTACATATGAAGTATTATTCCTTGGGTACCCAAAGAAATAAGAATAATCACCATCCAAGAACAACAAACCAAGATGTTAAAAATTGACTTTTAATAAACAAAATAACATCGTGTTCAGTTTTCCTCTTCCATGGTTGTAGCTGAACATGTTCTGATGGTTAAGAACATGTAAATTAGATGTGGATCAAGCATAGAAGGCAAGAGTAAATGTTCTTAACTGGTAAAAAATAGAGAAGTGTAGTGGATGGTGTGAAAATGGGGGAAAGTTGTAGGTTTATAAGATGGGGTAACATGAAAGGTTGAAATTCCCTTGGATGTTATATTTATGTCAAATCGTAGGAAGATGATGCTTCAACACCCCTGAACTATTGACCAAGAGGTACCTGAGGACCTATTAATATCCCATAGACAAATACCTTGAGTCATCATCTTCTACTTTTTTAACTTTTTCTAGTACCCTGCCCATGAAATTTCATGCGGCAAGATATTAAGTAAATAAATAAAGACATTGATTTTACTAAAAAACCAATGGATATATTTAATATTGGATGTGAAAAAAATATAAGAGTAAATAATATTTAATACATGTAAAACATATTGAGAGGTGCAATATAAGATGTAAAAAAATAAAATATTTAATAATATTTAATATATAAAGAAAAATGTAATCAAATTAATAAATATTAATCCATTAAAATTCATGGAAATAGTTGATCATATGAAATTACAATAGTTTAGTCTATTCAATTTTTCAAAAGAGACGATTTTAATTATCCTATGGAGTTGAACCATATTTGGTGAAATAAATTCTATCTTCATCCAAGAATTTATATAAGTTACATGTTATGTAATATGATAGAGAATGTTTACACTAAAATTAGATAATGTTTCAAATGTTGTCCTATATGACCGAATTGAAGTCTTCACCATCATGTATATTTTACACTATCTAGGAAGGGGAATATGAACAGGTCAACATACACACATATTGTAATTTCAAATAAAAATAGAGGATATGCATACAATATACAAAATATAAAATTTATCATTATGAAATATGAAGCATCACGTATAAAAATTCCCCAAATTACCTAGGGTCCATAAGTAGAACTGCCTAGTTTCCCTAAAGTGCATCAATGAAACTATTTTAATTTAATTTCTTTGAGAAGTGGAAAAGTCAATAATTATCACCGAGAACCAGGAAAAATACATGAAGAAAGGAAACAAAATATAAAAAATAGGGGGGAACAATTAGTTGGAGAATAAGTAAACTAAGAACCACTATAGTGAAAGCCATTTATACCTTTTACATAGTGAATGGAAGAAGAGGAGATCAATGCATGAAAAGTTTATTTATATAAAATTTTAAAAACTAAATATTAATATTCATTTTTTATGCTCTCACAAACATATTAAATTATGAGAAATTCATGAAATATATTTTTACCGATATGAAGAATCCAGGGGAAATTGGCACCATTATACTCACACGAGAGTGTTTGGTGGTGGTATCAAAGGACCCACCAAAGATCCATTATGATCCTCATAGTTTATCCATCTCTATATTTATTGGAGATAATAAATTTAGAAAGTATTTGGGTGACTTAGGTGTGAGTGTCAGCAGAATGTCAGACACAAATTCCAATAGTCAAAGAATAGAGAGACTGAATCCCATAAGATTTTCACATCAATTGAACAAATCAATATTAAAATTATAATGAGTGGTTGTCAAATATATTTTGATCAAATTAGTAAAATTGTACTTCACATCCACTTATTAGTGCTATATATGGAATTGGAGTAAACTCCACTAATTCTAAAGAGACCATTTTTTAGAAATTAGGTGCATGAAAATTGATGTAAAAACTATAGAACTCTATCTGATAGTTTTAATTAGTTTTTAAACTTCAATATCCATCGAGTGATGAGGAACTGTGATGTGTGAGAAGATGATGAGTTAAAAAAGTAAAAAATAACCTATGTTGAAGATATCAGTAAGATTGAATAAGTGAATGAGATAGTGGATTTTTTGCAAGAGGATAATCCAAATAATATCATTGAGAAGATGAAAGAGAAGTTGAATGGTCAGACCAAAAATACTGGAGGAGTGACTAGTTCAACCATTTTTATTAAAATGAAACATATATGGATGGTACATGAACTTAAATTTAGTTAATTGGGATTAAGAAATAAATTATGGATGGGAATAATGGACATGAAGAATTTACCATCATCAAGAAGTGTCAAGATATTTATAGATGAAGTATAGGGACCGAACTATGCGAACATGTCACATCTGAGGCCATTTTTACACCATGAACAGGTAAAATATTTTCAATAATCCATCACATGAGATACAGTATAAGGAGGTAAGTTCGAGGAAATGATTCAAAAAAAATTTATTTTTGGAGGCAACTTATGTTTTTTGAAATTTTATATATTTATTTAATTTTTTTGGCACATTAATTCTATCCCAAAATTTCAAAATACACTAGAAAGGTCTATAGTTCAATTATTTATTTTTGGTTTTTAGGACTGTTAAGACCCTAGAAATTATAATGAGAGGATTATATATAACCAATACACATCGTGAACCCCATTCAAGTCATGAAATCCAAAAATTACACATTGTTAAAGTCATTCACATCATGAGTCCTGTGTAGGTAGAACTGAAATAACTACATTTGAAGCCTAATTGATTCATTCATTGAAACAACTTTTATCATGAGTACAAATTGAGTGTTTGGGGGGATATCTATAAAGGGATATTATAATTATTATTATCTTTTGATATCATACATTACTATTTTGATTCTAACATCCTTTTAGCTTTATTTGTTTCACACTATTTCCAACATTATTTAAGCCCCATTGTAATTTGAACATAACCAAGAATCCCTCATGATTAATTATTATTTCTATATTTATATTGTGGAGATTCTTGAATCCTTGATATCCTATGGTAAGTGAAGTATTCTTGAGGTATGTGATGAACCCTATTCATATCCATACCTTGATAATGAGTGGAAAAATTCATAGTGAGGTAAATTGAAAAAGGTAAGAATATTAATAATTAATTAAAAAAGGAAAATGGATAAATTAATAAATGTAGTTAGTTAAAAATATATTAATTAAAATAAATGATTAACATTTTTATTATAAAAGTGAGGTGTTAATTAATTATCATATATGATGCTTGAATATTTAATTTCTGATTTGATGATTTTTATTATTGAAATTAAGTATAAATAATGGTAACATGAGCTTTATTTGTTGTATGTTGAGTTTATATGATCGAGGAAGTGTATGAATTTAATTGAAGGGGATTTGATATGGGCAATTATTGCATACATTTGTTATATTTAAATGCATCAGTTTTGGTGTAAATGAATAAATCATTCATATATATTTAAAATATTTATTCATATTTCGAAGGACATAATAATAATATGGAAAATGATAAAAAAAGAAATCAAAATGACATTGATTTCCACTTAAATAAGGACTTACATGACATTAGATGCATATTGAACACTCCATGGGGTTAAAACTAAAGAATCGAGGTTAATAAATCATTTACAGATAGAGACACAAGATTCCTAATGTGAAAAAATTTCACGATGTGATAACATACATGGAATTACTCAACTACAATATGTGAAGAAAAGAGGAGACATGACTGATACATTCATTGTGTGACATATACTTTCACATTGCAAAATTCCATGTATGGGCCGAGATAGAATTTTTTTTATGTGATTTTAAATGGATACATATAATTTATTACTCGTGTCACCGCTTAATACTTGGGGCAGACATGCGCTTCATTATTGTTTTCATTAATGGAATTATCTATGAAACACAATACTTTAATAGTTATATAAATAGGGAGTTATTTATTAGGTACATAAGGGGCCTAGATACCCTAGTAGGGGAGGGGTTAAATCAGGGTATAGATATTCTTTTCAATATTATTCCCACCCCACTGTATCTTGACCCCTTTTTTTAAGGTTCACTTTGTTTTATATTTAGTGTTTATATTTATCATATCCTATTCAGTGATATTTGATGAAGAAGAAATGAAATTAAATGAATAAATCCTGCACAAGGACTCAAATATTTTACATGGTTCACCCTCACTAGACTATATCCAAGGAGCACACAATGACTTTGTGATGATTGTACCAAAATAACTAAGGCTCACTAAAAATAAGGATGTTTAGGATAGATCAATTATATTCCTAGTCTCACTACCTTTACATGATCTAGTGTCACCTCACTATATTCCCAATGGTCACTCCCTTTGTCTACATCTGTAGATCACTACCGGTGGAAAGTATCACCTTCTTCCTATTCAATTGCTTACTAGTTTTGGAAGAGATCCACTCAATGTTTATGGACATGTAGCTCCCATCATTTTCATGAAAGAACACATCCTCAACTATAGGTTGATGCTCTCTTGATGTCCCTTTTTCACCCATAGATAAAATAGAATTTTATGAATACTGTTACGATAGAAAAAAGTTCTTTTGCGAACTACTTCTGAGTTACTTCAAGCATCCACGAGTCCTTCGTGAACCACCTTGCTTCCTTTAAGAATTTCATAGAGGGTATTATTCACAGATCACCTCTCATCTACAGGCTGGTTCTTCTTTTGTGAACCATCCTCCATTCGTGGACTTCCAATGCTTCTACATACCATATCCCCTATAGACTGCCTATCTTCCGCGAACTATCTCTTTTTCTACGTATCATCCTTGCTTCTGCAGACTTTCTCTACTTCAACATACATTCTTTACATAACTGGACTTCATTCTTCATTTTGGAACTAAAATTCCTTACAAAACTCCTTCCATGAACTATTTCAAAAACACTTTCTCCTTTTGTGGAATCCTTCTCATGATCAACATCACCCTAGTCGGACTCTCCTGGGAACTTTTTCGGACATATCTGGATTTATTCCTGGGGTAAAGTTGTTCTTTAATGAAAATCAATATCCCCATAATTATGGGATCCGATCTTTTTATATAGGAAACTATATCTGAAAAATCAACTAATATAAGATTTCTTAAATCATTGAATCATTTCAGCATCCACTGTGTACTGAGTGGATCCCATGAATCAAAAGTCATCCGTGAACCATTTTTATTATCGGGTTTGTGTTCCACAACTCTTCTATCGCAGAAGCCTTTCATGACTCCTTAAATAAATTCCTCATTTATGCCAATGACCCGCTATCTGGTGGACCATAACATCTTCCACATACTTCTAGCCTTCCCATGAACCCTTTTTCATTATGTGATCTTTTTCCTCCTCATGAACCATTTCCCATACGCGGTCCATGTACCATGCATCATGTTCAGCATACAAGAATTCATTTTCTAAGAATTGTTCTCTCCATTTCCAACCATAAAAACCTTCTTTTGGAAAACACCATCAATACTCCTTTATGGTCATTCAGATTTTTCAACAGACAAAATGTCACCAAAAAACACCGATCAGATTCCTTGAGGGATTTTCCCCAACGTTGTTCCTTTTATGCTACTGCTTAGTGGGAATTCCAGAGACCAAACCTTGGGGCAAGAAGCTACACTATGTATCATACTAACCATTTTTCATCTCCACCTTTGTATATGATTTATTTCTCATTCTAACTTCCTCCTGAATCCTTCAACACTAAGATTGGTGGGGGTTAACTCCTTCATTGTTCATGGGTAATGTAGCTAAAGGGTGAATGTTCTTTTAGATTTTTTCCTTATTTTTATTCATCTATTTTGTTTCTAATGATTTGTTTATCCAATTCAAATCTCACCCTTTTAGGTATAAACATGACCATTGATTGATAAATCTAAAAGGAATCTTTTCATTACACAACTGGTTAAATTTAATTAGGAATGAAAATAGTTTCATTTATGGTAACTATGCTTAAAAATGGTATGGATAAAACTCAACTCGACAATGACCTTAATTTCCTAACCCTGAGAGAAATCGGTATGTCCACACTGAGAAAGAATACTATAATTAGTGGATCCATCTTATATCAAGTTTGATGAAAAGTATGAATTAATTAATTTAATTATTGAATCCAATTTCACCTAAACCCTAAATGTTATAAAAATTCATCATGATTTCAAAACCTAGTTTCAAAAAAACTGTGCCGCAATTTTCTCTCGCATTCACTCACACTTTTAGATTAGAAAAAATATATTTTCTTTCTTTAATCTTCATATTAAATAAATTATTTTCTTATAAAACCATAAAATTTATAATTATGATTTCTTGTGGGTTCAACCTCATCATTTTCCATATTACATTTAAATTAATTAATACTATTGGTATGAGTTTTATACATTTTGTATTTTGATTTTCCCCATATAGAATTAATGACCTAATACAGGGTTGTCCTAACCGATGCCATTTCGAGGGATCATTCATGGGTCACCGGCATTCTATTTTGCAATATTTATGAATTCTATAGAAATAAAATATATCAAAAAACAATAATGGGACACTTTTAATATCATTTTCCATGAGAATTATTTTTTTAATGTTCTTTTACATTGGATGGAAATTAAATTATTTTAATTGAGTTATAAGGTGGATGATTCCATGGTTGTTAATGAGGAAAAATTCACCATATTGGTATGGTATAATCCAAATTTTATTTGGGATATTGATAGAAAAGTTAGTTTTTATATTCAGTATTGAAGCCAGGATATCGAATTATATTTTCTTCCATTTAAATTAAAATTAATTAGAAACTTTTTCGATGATACATGAAGGTATAAATAGAGATTTTTTTATCATATATTCTATGATAATAATTTGAAAAAAAATATCCACATTGAAGGTAATATAAATAATATTTCAATGAAATATAAATGCAGGAGAATAATGTTTCTAGTTTGGTATATGTGTGGCAATAGCACCATAGAAGTTTTTTTAAATATGATAAGTGATTCTGATTTTCTATGTTTTTATTTTTTTTATGTTGACTGTAAAAAATGATATTAAAAATAATTAAAAACTGATGGCAATATGCGTGAATTTTGATGAGTTGGATTATTTAGAAGGTACTTGTCAAAATATAGGAATGGAGGATTTAAATCATCAAGATCAAATATAGAACAATGTGGATATATCCATTGTGACTAAATTAGTAGATATAGGTCCATAAAATGAATTGGTAACTAGTATGTTACATGTTTATTTAGATTATTCTAATGCCTTGTTTGATTTATGGTCTTCAAATTCATTCATTTCATTGAAATTTTCTTGTAAAATGAAAATATCACCTTAGGACATAATGTCAGGACATTAGGTTAAAACACCAAGGGGTAGTATTAAATCAACAAGTATTTAAAAATATATCATTGTTATCATTTATTTAATGGGTTTCCCTACAAACCCTGTTATCTTGCTCATTATATAATTTGGTGGTATTCTGTGTATGCATTGGATTTCTGTTTATCATGCAAATATTAATTATAGAGAAAAAGATTTATTTTCCAAAATGACTTTCTATTTATATATTTGAATTAATTCATACATTTTATAAAATTTTAAGAATCTGAGTAGCTTTTAAAATATAGAAAAGAATTTTACCTTGCACATATTATTGAAAATAATGGAACTATTAAAATTAATGATTTTTTGGTAGTAAAATAATATCAAGATGTTTTACCTGATGAGTTTCCCTTTATTATACTTGATCTGGAAGTGGAATTTACTATTTATTTATTTCATAATGTTTAGACAATTTAAAAACCCCCTTATCAAGTGGCTCAAATAGAACATCTTGAATTGAAAATTTAGTTATAGGAGTTTCTTGATAAACATTTCATTCTTTCCATTCCTTCACCATGGAGTGATCTTATTTTATATTCTAAAAAGATAGATGGTTCCATGAGGGTTCCCATTGATTATAGAGTGTTGAATAACATTAATGTTTTGAATATGTATAAGTTTCCACATGTCAATGCATTGTTTGATCAGCTCTCGAGGGCTTAGTATTTTTTGAAGGTGGATCTTAGGTCTGGTTTGACAACCCCAATTTTGGGTACATTACACTTATTTTAGTTATTATGAATTTATATAATACTTGGGCTATGATATGGGAGGTTTTAAGAGGTTTTGGAGTGTTATGGGATTATTTTCAAGGGTTCACGGTTTTTTGCACGTTTAGTATAAATCATTTAGAATCTACAAGGAATAGTGAAATATAGTTTGGAAGTCACTGGGTAGGAACATGAATGGTCCACAGTATGGCCAAACTATATGAGTTCCCAAATGATACTGTGAAAATAGAAATAATGGGGAAAGAAGGTATTTGCATGGTTTTTCTAAACATGTGAGCCTACCATGTGAGGTGTCGCCTTGAGACAATAGCACCACAAAGTTGTTTCATGGATTTACAAACTGTGTCCCTTACTGGATTTTCCTGTGGCATGGAAACAATTGGTGCATTGTCTAAATTTTTTTTTTAACAATCCATGCGATGGATATTAATAAATTTAAAAATTAGATTGTAACATAGTTAAGGCCCCCAAACCCACATTTTTTTCACATACTTCCAGGGTCTAAGAATCTCATTCCTCCAAATGATCCTTTGACAATTTCAAGTTATCTTTTGTCAAATCCATGTGCTTTGGAAATCTGTATTCACCTAAATGACATCGTCCTCTATATATTTCTCTCTCTTTAGATCCGATCACTTTCTCTCACCCATATTTTTATATATATAATTTCATGCTTAGATCAAAATTCCTTGTGGAATATCTTGATGAGATATTTTTATATCTATCAATGTATAGAAGATCTAATTTGAGATATAGAAGAACATTGAACATTTATTCATTTTCACAACCCATTGAGGGTAGGAATCATCTCTATCATCTCAACCATTAAATAAAATTAATTCTTACTTTTGATTAATGTTTTTCATAATTTTTTTTTTCAAACCTTGAGTGATTCTTGACGGAAACCAATTTTCGGATCTGACTTTGGATGTTTTGGGAGATTGGGTTTCATTGTAAAAACCCTCATTGTTGTTAATTTTAAAATGATTATTTTAATATTATGGTATTTTTTTATGCATGGAATTTTTCTAATAAGTTTTTTTCAATAATTAATTTTTTTTATGTTAAATTGAATTTCTCATACATGGTTGGTATAAGTTCATTGTCTATAGATGGCCTTAGATAAGGGAAACATTCCATTTGGGAACCAGATTATTGATGAAGTTGTGGTGAATTAGTGGATCGACAAGAGACCAATCATGAGTGTGGAACTATCACATATAATGCATGGGTGTGTGTGCGTGTGTTGAAATAAGATAATGGGTATTCAAAATGATGAGAAATGGTTGGAAGACTTTGATTATTATTTTCCATGAAACTTTTTATGGCTTTAGTATATACTATATTAAATGTTTTCAGTTAAATATTTTATATAAAAGTGATAATCCGTTTTTTAATTGTGTAATGAGTTGGGAAGTCTTTTAGGGAATTCCTATTGAGTTCATAATCATCCCCTATTTGGTAAATTTTGTGTGTTTTTAGATATTATATAACATTAAATATGAAAAATTAATATATCTTATTTCTTAACGATACATCTTGATACCATAGAATTGAAGGCGGTGTTAGATATTGGAGATTGTTCGAGTTGTACATGGAATTATGTCATGTGATGTCTTTGTGTCATGTTGTCTTCTTAGTTTTATCTTTTGATAATCCATTTTACACTTTCACTATGATATTATTATTGTCTTAGATTATCTATTTGAGTTGTATTTTTTTCATGAATCATATAAGAGGAATGGATTTGTACTTATTTTTTTCATTTGGTTGCTTCACCTTTAATGGTAAAATCATACAAAATAAATTCCTAATACATTCGAATTTAGTGACAAACTTTTTTGTCATGTAAATGTCACATAAGTCTGGTGAAACCACCATCACTCTTCAAAATAATGTGAATGGGAGATAAGTTTGAAATGGTATCAATCCCGTTGGTTTATCTACCTCTTATGTTAGTTTCAGGGAGAAAATATTTTCGATGTTTGAAAGGTATATAATAGAAACACAAAGGTAAAATTCTTATGCGGAACATAAATTTACTATGGTATTTATGGTATAAATGTTTTTAAGACACTTCTATGTGTGTTTTTAGCATATATTCATGGGTTTTGTTGAAGAGTATTTTATATCAAGCATCAACAATTAGACTTCCCACATGGAATGAATTAGCCATTTTGCATTTAATTGTTTGTGGAAAAAGGTAAAAATGATCTGAAATGTTTTAATTTAGAAATAAATGCTAGTGATATTTTTTGATTATAGTAATCTATAAATTTTCTAAGCCTTCAATTTCAAGTGATTGATGACTAATTAATGTTTTGTTCTGGTTATAGAAAATGGCATCGATTAATATTTGAATGAATTAGTAGGAAGATGATGCTAAAAAATTTGTTTCACCTAAGACATTAATGAACCAATAGTTGGTCCAAATCATTGTTTTAGCTTTTCCAACCATATATAGAGGTATTTAGCATGATTATCCTAAACATGTAAGTCATTCAAGTCATATATAAAAGCATAATCAACCCATGTTTTGGGGGGATTATGACCAAGAAAAAAGAAATCTGGTTGAATAGGATTAATCAAATATATTATTTACAAGGAACACCCGTAGATATGAAATTCAAGTAGGAAACATATATGCTTGGGGATATGGCATGAAAAATTTTGTATTTAGCTCTTCTGGATAATGTTGAACAACTCATTATGTAGGAGAAATTGGAAGAATTTTTCAACAAGAAATTCTATCCTCACATATTTAAAAATTTTATAATAATGCAATTATTTAAAATGTAGGGATATAATATATCTGTAATTGTGTAAGTGGTAAAGTTTATGAACTTAGTTCTCTTTTCACTAGTATTATATTAAATTTCCCCTTGAAGGAATGATGTTTGGAGTTGGGGTTAAAAAAGGAAATTCCCTCAAATATTTATGTCTTTTGTATTAAGGTCTATATATAGATTGTAAATGTAGAGGATTTTTTTTGAAAGGGATATAAATGGAATTATAGTTAGAGGAATAAATTTTATTATCATGGTAATAGGTGGGATTTCTATCACTAGGAATATGTTAAAGAGAGACACATATTTCCAAATTGGTGGTACATCTCAGATTCATACATTGGGATTAGTCAACCACTATCCATAACCAATAAAGTATGTAGGAGTGTTTTTAATGCATTCAATTAAGGTAATTATAAAATATTGTACAACACAACCTTGAGCATGTCACTATAGTAACCAGATGGTAAATCTCCAATGATGTTATCAGATCACTCCAATGATAGGTAATGGAAATTCATCCCATGTTTCTCAAATATTTTATGTTTCAACAGGGTGACCTCATTAAGAACATTTTCTCCCATAGTACCTATTGTATCAATGTTATTCTAGGAACACCACAACATCTCTCTAAGGAAAATCTCAATAAGGAAGCAAAGAACAAGGAACATTCAGCATGCATTTATACTGTGCTATGAAATTGACCATGGATGATCAATATGTCCCTTTGATGGAGTGAGTTACTATTATTAATAATTTTTCCCTTATGCAATCCATGTTTGATATAGTTTTACACCACTATTTGATTTATTCTTGTGTTGTTCATTATTTTGGTTTACATGTTGAGATGAAAACTTCTATTTTGAAACAAAAAAACACCACTGGGACATTGAGAGTGTCATGCCTTCAAATGTGTAGTTTGATTGATTACTTTTTATGAGGTTGAGTTTGTTTCTTATTTCTCAATTTATGAGATGTATATCTATGATTTGATTCCAGAAATGGATTGGTTGATATAGTGCAAATCCAACATCGATGGTTATGCCCGAAAAGTGTGTTTAATATATTTTTATGGCATTAAGATTCTATTTTAAGGAAACTATGTTTTGGATGGAAGATGAGAACTAAATTTGGTACTTTTGGTTAAAACCATCTTCTATAAATTGGTAGGATTTAATTTGGAATTTTTGATGAGATAGGAAATATAGATTTTCCAACCATATTTTACCAGTTTCCTAATGTTTTTCCAACAATTTCTTTGGGATTCCTCCCAAAATAAAAATGGAGTTTATGAATATTCTCTTACCAGGGACCAATCATATTTAACTTTAATATTATTGGATGGAACCAATATAATTTATTGAATTTGAAGTCTATTCATAAGATTTAAAAATATAAGTGCTCATTCGACTAAGCACATCCCCATGGGTGGCACTAATTATTTTTGTAAAAAGGTTGATGGAACCTTTAGGCTCTACGTGGATTATCCTAAACGTACATAAGTTATGATAAAGAATCAATATCTTATTCAATAAATCAATGATATATTTGATCAATTTAGAGGTCCATAGTGGTTCTATATAATTGAATTATGTATGGGGTATCCCCAAATGTGAGTTCAACATGTGGATATTTCGAAGATATCCTTCAAGAATAGATATAGTAATAATGAATATATAGTTACATCCTTTTTTCTTTTGAATTAAACTGATGTATTTATAAAATTTGTGAACTGGTTCTTCCAAATATACCTTGACTCCTTTTTCATTATTTTTTTAATGACATATTGGTGTATTATAGGACTATGTCCAACCACGAGAAACACTTGGATATATTTTTGGGTATCTTGAAAGAGCATATACTTTATGATAATAATTAAAAATATCAATGTTGGAAACATGTGGTACATTTAATTTTTCATGTAATATAAAAAAAGGAATTTCGATTATTCATTAGAAGATTGAATCTATTTTATTTATGGAACCATTGAAGAATGTATTTAAGATACATAGTTTCCTTCTCATTACAATATACCATAGATTCTTTATTTGTGATTCTCTATATCATTCCTCACCAATGATAGAATTTATGATGAAAGGAATTCCCTTCCAATGGAATTATGTGTGTTATAATTTTTTTCAATAACATAATGGTTGAATTACATTATTACCTATCCCCATGTTTCTAGAGTCTAGGCAAGGCTATGTGGTTTATCATGATGCATCTAGATCTGGGTTGGTATGTGTTATCTTATATGGAGATCATGCTATTCCTTATGGATCATGATAGTTATGAGTGCATGAGACGTACTATAAAAAACATGATTAGGAGTTGGTTGATATAGTTTGTGAATTAAATACTCAGTATCACAATATTTTTGGTGAGAAATTTATAGTGTTTACGGATCATAAGAGCTTGAAACAAATGTTCTCACACATAGATTTGAACATGAAGAAAATAAGATGGATGGAATATATTCTAATGTTTTACATTGACCTAATGAATACACAGGGGAATGTAAATTAATTAGGATATTCCTTGAGTAGTAATTCATTTACTCAATTGGATAAAAAGGACTTATACCAATGGAAGCTTATGTTAGTAATAAATGATACACATTTGGATTGTGTAGTGAATGGTAATGTTGTAGTTTTCTTTCTAATTTATATTATTTTAAAATTGGTCAAACGATATATATATTCTTAGACATATGATCCTATGTTTTTAACAGTGAGTTAAATAATCAATGGTGGGGAGAACATTGAGGGATATAATCTATAGAAGGGAGTTGTGATATGGTTTTGAGATATGATTGTTGTTCCACACACCTATCAAGAACATCTTCTTTCTATCTACCTCCACTAAATATGGGTTGTTAATCTTTTTATTCAAAAAATATATAAATTAATGAAATCATAGTTTTCATGGGTTGGCATGAAATGATCAGTGGATGAGTATGTCTTCAGATACCTCACCTATCAGTAGGTAATGACAGAGGAATAATGACAAACAGAAGTGCTTCAATATTCACCGTTCTAGAATGAAAATGATAATATATTTCCATGGATTTTGTCACAAGTATAACAAGATTAATTAGATAACATGATTCTATATGTGTGATTATGGTACAATGAAAAAATTCATCTCATCCCATCCCTATTTTTAAATCAAATTGGTGGAATATTTATCAAAAATATACTTTCATTAAGTTATGAATATTCATGGAATTCTTGTTTCAATTATTCATGATCGAAACACAAGGTTCATATCTCAATCTTATAAATCTTTGGAGAAATCCCTTATAACACAATTGACCATGATAAAATCTAATCATCATCAAATGGATTGATAATCCAAATGGAAAATCTAATCACTAGAATACATGATTAGTGCATGTTTAATGGATTCTTTCAGCTCATGGGAGGTTTACATACTATTATTGGACTTATCATACAATAATACTCACTAGGCCTCAATATATATGGATCATTTCAATGAATTATATGGTAAAACTAGTTATTATAAACTATTTTGGGTGGAAACTGTTATGAATCCACTTGTTGAATCTGGCCTTTTATAATTGACAACATAAAAAATATTCAAATGATAAATAAAGGATGGTGATAGATCAGAGTAATTAGAAATCATTTACAGATCATCATTAATGTCCATTATCAATTAAAATATCTAATCTTGTTTTCTTGAGAATATCTCGAATGCTCAAGCATCGTCATTTCAGTAAGTATGGAACGTTGTCTTCTTGGTACATTATCCCTTTTGAGATACTTGAATGAGAGGGTGATATGTCTTATTAGTTGGATTCACCACCAATGTTCTATTCATTATATAACATGTTTTATATATATCAATTTCATACCTACCTTCCTGATCTTGACAATGATATTTTAAGTGACCATATGGATCTTTAACTAAATGATTCATTGATTCATGTGCCAATATTGATTGTGGATAACCAAGAGAAACTATTTCATAAGAAAATCATCAATTTTTATAGGATTTATGGTACTATTTTCTGATTGTGGAAGAGACATGGGAGCATGAGTAGGGAATGTTAGAGTAATGGACCAAACCCTTCAAAATTACCACCATATTTCTACTTTCTATGGATTAAAAAACCAATGATGGGGAAAATGTGAAAACCTTGGATTAAATTATATTACACTTATTTAAAATATTTTCAGCATAAAAAAACAAGTGTTATGTTTTTTGGGGTTGTGATAGGATTTGGAGTGTTTTGGGAGTGTTTTGAAGGGTGAAATATTTGATAATAGTTAAGAGAAACAATTAAAATATCTAGGAAACCTTACATGGTGGTATGTAAGTCATCATGTAGACATACGGTTGGCACATGTTTTTTCCAATCCATGAAAATGCCCAGGAGAAACTGTGCAATGTGGAATATAGGGGAAAGTATGGTTGGTTCATGGTCTGTTAAACAATAGAGGACGACCATTTGAGGAGTAGCCTTGAGAAAGTAGCATTACATGGTTGGCATATGATTTTCTAAAAAATCTAGACAATCTATATGGGTAATTTTGTTTTTAGGTGGTATGAACATTATTGGAACAGTGTTTGATGAACCATGAAAATTACCATGCGAAGAGAATTTATAAATCTGAAAATTATATTATTACTCAGTTTATGTCCCCCTAAAACCCTAATTTTCCATATACATATATGGTCTCAAACTTCATTTCCTACCAAGTCCACTTTGGCATTATCATTTATCCATAATCATCATTTTGATAATCAAAGTGCTTTGGAGGTCCTTATTCACAGGTAAGTCATCATTTTCAACCTCTCCATAGATCATCTAATTTTCATTATCTGAATTTATTAGATCTAGTTGTCCATGGATAGATCTATATTTTTTGTTGATAATCTTGATGAGATCATTTTGGATCTATTAAATGAAATAAGATCTAATGATGTTTCTATAATATTATAACACCATTCATCATTTTCAAATCCAATTGATAGGTAGGTGGATTCTATCTCATTACCACCATTATATAAAATAATGTCTTAGTTTTTATTAATTATTATTCATGAAATGTTTTTGAAATCCTTGTGTGATTCTTGAAGGAAAGCCTTTTTTTTGTTATGGCTATGGGAATTTTGGAAAATTAGATGGCTTTTGGATGACCCTACTTGTTGATAATTTTAATATGATAGTTATAATATTATTTTATTGTATTTATGAATGGAAGTTTTTTCCAGAAATGTTTCTATAAAATAATTGGTTTTATGTAAAATGGAATTTGAAATACATGGTTTTCATGAGTTCATTATTCAGAAATGACCCTGGTTAAGGGGTGTGTTCTATTGGGGGACCTAGTTATTGGTCACCTTGTGAGGATTTGGTGGATCAATGAGAGATAACTCCAGAGTATGAAACTATCACATGCCACGCATGTGTGTATGTGTGTGTTTGGAAACCTAGTAATGGGAATGTCAAATGATGAAAAATGGTTTATGGACTATGTTTAATTTTTTCTATAGAAAAACTTATGGTTTTAATATAAACATCTTTAACTATTTTTCTTAAAATATTTTATATAAATTTGTTAACTGGTTTTTTGGTAAGTGGTATGTGTTGGGAAGAATCTGGGGAATGCCTAATGAGATTATACTAACCTCCTTCATGGGAACTTTTTTGCATCTCCAGACGCCATATAATGAGACACAAGAAATTTGAAGATAACTTATTTCTCTTAAGATGCATCTTGATACTATGGTATGGAAGGTGGAGTTAGATCATTGAGGTGGTTTGGGTGGTACTTGGGATCATGACACATTATTTATTTGTTTCATGTTATTTTTTGGGTATTTTATTTCCATATTCTCTAATCCATTGTCACTTTGATATTATTGTTTTTAGATGATCAATTTGAGTTTTATTGTTTATTCATGCATCATATAGGAGGATTATATATTTATTTACTAACTTCATTGAGTTTTTCACCAATAAAATTAAAATAATCATCCAATATATTCCTAATACCTTGGTATTTATTTATAGCCTTCAGTGTCTTGGGTATGTCACCTAAATCCACCGAAACCACCGCCACTGCTCAGGAAAATTTTTAGAGGTGATTTGTTACATTTGGGTACCATCATATAAATTTTGAGGAGTATAACATCCCTAATACACCATTTCATAATAGGTATGAGCATTATGTTTTTATGGATATTATTTTTGGGTCAAATAATTCTCTAGTTATCTTCATGGATCTTTTGAATATATTTTTCCTTTGAATATTTGGATAAGTTCATGGTTGTGTTAATTGATGATATATTAGTTGATTCTAAATATTATGAGGATCATGAAAAACATATCATTATATTGAGGAAAACATTAAAATAAAAGAATTAATATTGAAAATTCATTAAATGTGAATTTTAAATATAGTAAATTTCATTCTATACACATATCATAAATAAATAATGAATGACTATTTATCTTTGGAAAATTAAAATGGTTAATGAATGACCAAGTCCCAAAATTGATATTGCTATTCACATATTTATTGGTCTTGTAGGATATTACCCATGGTTTTTTGAAAAAGACACATGGTTATCTATCCCACCAACCATGTTAATATGAAAGGACCTAGCTTCATCAAGATAAAGGAATGTGATGCATGTTTCCTATAATTGTAAATAATATTACTCAATGATATGATTTTGGACCTGCCATCCCAAAATGGTTACTTTGTTATCTACAATGATGAATCATTAAATGGGTATAGTTTTTTTAATATAGAATGATCAAGTGATTTCTAATGGATAAATTTAATTAATACCTCATGAGAAAAATTATCCAACACATGAACTAGAACTAGAGACCGCAGTGTTTGATTTTAAAATTTGAAGACATCATTTATATGGATTTTTGTGTGAAGATTATACTGCTCATAAAATTTTTAAGTGTATATTCAATTGTAAATATTTGGACCTGATATAGAGATGTTATTCATAATTGATATTTTATTATTACTACACAATTCATTACCTTCCTTGTAAAAAAAATTGAGTAGTTGATGCTTTGATTTAGAAGGATAATTCATCATTAATTATGATACATATAGAACATGATCCTTTGATAAATGATTTTATGAATGTTGGATTTGAAATTTTTCATGGAGGAACTGTATACAATTTTTCTAATGTGAAAATAAAATATTTTTTGTTAGATATTATTAAGAAATATCTAAAGGTAGACCGTGAGATATAGGAAAATTTAGAATAAATTATGAAAGATATGTTTACAAAATTTACTATTGAATTTGTTTTGATATCCAAAAATGGTTATGTGTTTCCAGTTACACCTGTTTGAAGAAACAATTGTTGACTGGGGCTTATAAATCTCAATTTCATGTAAATCATGCTATCAGGAAAATTTATAGAGATCTTCGAGAAAATTTCCGGTAGGATGTAATGAAGAATGATATTTCATAATTGTATATGAAATGTTTGACTTGTCAATAGTTTAAAGTTCAAATACATTTATTGATGGGGGTCATTTATAATTTACCAGTTATGGAATGGAAATGGGAGAATATATCCATGAATTTCATGGAAGTGTTACCAATGATATCTTGAGGTAATAATGTGTCTTGGGTAATTTTTGATCGATTAAATAAATAATTTCATTTTATTCTCATTTGAGATTATTAGTCATTGGATTAAATTTCTCAACATCATGTTAAAGGGAAAATTAGATTACATGACTGAAAATTCTATTTTTTATTTTCATGATAGCCACATTAAGGATAAGCAGTAAAAACATACATCATGCGGGAAACAAAATTTACAAGATGCTTAAATGAAATTTTCAATTCAAAACCCATCAGCAAACCCAAGGAGGCTTCGATCCATGACTCATCGCATTGTTCAAAGTCATATTTCTTTCAAATAACATCATCAACATGTTATACCACAACCACCATCATTATCGACATTTCCAAAACCACCAGAACTGATGATGAGAGAAAACAAAACCAACCAGGAATGAACTAGTAGTAAACATATACAACGAGAGCTTTCATAGACAAACAAAAAAAACCTTCACCCAAAAAAAGGATTCAAGGAATAAACAGCCCGAAATCATCTCTTCATCATTACTACTATCACTATGAGAACAGAACGAGCGCCCATCGAAAGAAAAAATAGCCTTTCCACTGATTTGTACATGGAACACCAAACAGAACCTGAAAAACAAAAACATATTGAATGCGAAAAATGATGGTAAAATCACCAACGTCATAGAGGAATAGAACCAAAGCATCTAAATAGGAGAAACTGACACCATTTGGGCAAATAACATCACTGAATGCCAATCCCCACATCATAAAGTCTCACGATTACCTCAACCTGAGGTCCGAATGGGAATGTAGAATATGTGATTGAAACTATAGTAGGGATTTGTGAAACTGAGGGTTCCAGAATATGATGAAATTGAATCCAGAATCCAAATAAGAAAAAACCATCATGAGATTTACTAGAGAAACCATAAAACAATAATAAAAAAATCACCTTTGAACCCCTTCTCTAAATATGACTTCGAGAAGATAGAATGAACTCAAGCCTAGAGAAGATTTGAATGGGCATGAGTTCTTATAGTAAATGGGTAGTGAATTAAATATTTGTAGAGGCTATCATCCTTAATATGATGGACAGTCAAAATAAATGATTTATTATTTTTATGATATGATTTTAACCTATTCAAAGTATTATTAGGGAAATAGGAATCAATATCTAGATTTGGTTGATTTTTCTTATAATATCATTTTTATTCCAGTTTATAAATTGCAGCTTTCGAATCATTATATGGAAAAGGGTGTCAAACTCCAACTTGTTAGTATGAAGTTGTAAATATAAATTTATTAGGACTATAATTTGTATAATAAATGGTTGAAAAGGTGATGATTATTTTTTATCACATGATTTTATTTAGACTATGCTGAAAATTTATGCATTTTGGATGTGATTGTGACCTTTTAAATATTTTATATAAATAAAAGTGAAAAATTTCTCTCTTATTTTTAATAACTATACAAATTTTAACAGTGGAAAAAATCGGGATATGTTATGAAATAACTATTAATTTTAAATCTAAATAATTTTACTACATAATTATTATTATTTTTAAATTTTAGTAAGGAAATAATTACCTTAAATTATTAAACAATTTTGATTCAGTAATTATTCATGTAATTAATAATAAAAAAATGATTTTAAACATATGAAAAGTAATATAATTTGACACAATTAACTTGATACATGAATTTTATAGAAGAAAATCACATGTTAGAGATGTATTATAACATTTGGTTCAAATTTGGTTTAATTTATTATTATTTTTAAAGGCAATGTAATGAATTATTTCATAATTAAAAATAATGATATTTTATGAAAATAATATATCATTAAATTATTTAAAAATAATAAAAATAATAAATAATTTCAAATTGGATAATATACGGTTTTTCATGATATCCCCTATTTATTTTTAGTCTATTTTGAACCATTTGGATTAAGAATAACCCTATTAAATTGTAATCTTTTAAAAAATTCCAAGTGTGTCTCTCCTCCATTATAATAGGACACCACATAATTCACATATTCACATAATATTGAGTGTTATATTTCAAAAAATCTATACCAAATTGAATTTATCCACTTTCATATCCACATTCTATAGGTTATGGTCTTCCAAACCTTAAGAGGAGATCTAAGGGAGTCTTCTCAAAGAACCAGTAATAGCCTTAACCGATCACTTAAATTTTTCTTCTTTTTATATCCAATAAATATATAATATTATCCATAAAAGAATATATTATATGTCCTAAATATACTAAAATTTTATTGTTATTATGAAACCACCCTTATCCAACCTCTTCTCATTAAATGGGAAGTGAAAGTGTCACTCGTGCACACATACGACTTACCATATCCACGTAACGATATAGTTTTTTTTAATCACCTCATTTATTATATGGTTATTATTATGGGTTTAAAATTTATTTATGATATTTATGAAATAATTATTCTTATTTAATAATAATTTCATATTTACCATCTTACTATCCAAACTATTGGGAAAAATAATGTCACTCGTGCGTATGTGTGGTCTACCACCTCCTCGAAGTGATGTGACTCATTTCTAATTTATATTTTACTAGGATTGTAAGTGGGATTTAATTTATGATTATATATGATATATATAATATTATAATAACTATTTGAATGTGAAATATTATTTACCTTTGTTTCATTCTATTTTTTGAAAAATGAAAATATCATTCATGCGTACGTACGACCTACCATCTCTATAAATGGTGTAGTTCATTTTCAAAATCTAACAATATGGATAACTATAAATATATTTATATAAGGAATATATATCATATTTATATAATTATTAACACTATTTAGATGATGTAACCATGATCATTATAGAAGTACAAAAACTACTGAACACGAATTTACATGAAAAATGAAGTAGATATCACCTGGAACAATGATTTTAATAAAGAAATGTGAATAAATGGGTTATAAAATGTTATAAGTAAATTAAATATGGTATGATATAAATGATTATGGTAATATAATATATTTATATCAAACATATCTTTATTATAAATGAGTCTATAACATGACACAAGGTTTGGGGTTTTCGTCTCACTTTTACTTATTTGATATGCATGTTATATTCACCACTTGTTTATTTTATTTTCTGTGTAAAATGCCCCTAAATTTATCTATTTTTCTCATGATAATTATAATATTAAAATATCCATAAAAGGATCATTATTTAATGGGGTTTATGATTCAAAAGTTTCTAATTCGGTAAGGGTTTAATGTCACAATCTCGTTGTTTATGGGGTTGTTTAAGATTATGTTTCCAATGATATATATTTTTTGATATATTTCTCAACCAACACATTATATTTTTTATCCTCATGTTATTAAATTAAAATTCCTATTTTCATTTCATTTTCTTCATATCAATTACTCATGAAACCAAAAGTATATTTATAATTAAAATCGAATTTGTTTATCGCTTTAGTTGTAAAACATTTCTTTTTAATATCCATGTTTAAAAAAAATAAAAATACATTTTTATTATTATACTATAATTATATAATGTAATTATTAGAAATTATTTAATTATTAAAAAAATTCTTCAACGAAATATTCTTGAAATTTTATGAATGGGTTACTTTTTATCATTTTACTCAATTATGTAAAAGGAATTTGTTTTTCAACATGTACACAATTATTTAATTTTCCAAGCATCTCCACAAATATTTTATTTGAATATTCCTTTATATGTTTATACGGGTCATTTCAATGAACATTATTCCCATTATATATGTGTGTTGTTTCTTAAAACATAAGTTAATACAAAATGGAATGTTTAGCTTACTCATGAATGTTTTAATGATAATTTAAGGGTATTCCTATTCATCAATGATTAAAAACATGATTTTACTTATGATGTAGTGGGGATATGATCCAAATATACTATCCTTATTCATTTCTAGATGGTTTATCTTTATGAAGGAATTATGTTTATGAAAACTATTTCATTTACTCATGTTATTCTATGATGAAATGAATATTAAACCCATTTAATTTCATGTGTTTTGATATGATAAATTCTTTATAATTTTGGGGAACACATACATATGACTTTTATTTTGTGATAGGTTGGACCTATATCTTGCACCAATGTATTGGGTGAATATTGATAAGTCATGAGGTAAATATTTTATTTTTGAAAATGTTTCCATGTTCAAAATTTTATGTTTGGGCATGAAATCAATGTCCATAAGTTTATACATGGGCTGTCTTTCTTGTTCAGTATATTATATATAGACCTGGTTTTCATGTCCATTAGAATAAGCGTGGACCTGGTTTCATGTCCATAGGCTTATGCAAGGGCCTGATTTCATGTCTTCAACTCAATGAGTGAACTGATATTTATTTATACATGTTCAATGAGTTATAAAATAATTCATTCCATAAAATAATGTTTTATGATAATTTCATGTTATCATGTCTCATGTTATTTCATTCCTCTATTAATAATTTCTTATGAACATTCAATCATTATTCCATGACTCAATATTATTATCATTGATATTCATGGTATGGTTTTCAAATGTTAATCTTATATTATTATACCCTTATATATATGTTATGCACATATAAACATTGATATATCCCTTGATTTATCATAATTATCATATGATCCCACCAATTATTATGTCTCGATTCCCAAGGTTAGGAAGAATATTTTTAAGAATGATATGTCCAAGAAGGATTTTAATTATGAAGATTTTAATGGGAGACACTTATGAACCAATTGATTACATGTCCATGTTTATAAAGATACTAAAACTAAAGGTTTATATAATGGATCATTATGTAATGTAATGAATATCTATAATATAATATTGGATATCTATTTATGAAAATTATGGGTCACTATAGTTGGAATTAAAGAAAGGTTTTGTAAAAAATTGGATACTATGATAAGAAAAAATTACTGAGAACATTGGGGAAAAGAATAAGTATAGGATAACATCCTATTGTTTTGAAAATTGTCATGGATTCCTAAGATGAGCCTAATGTTTCATATATTGAAATGATGGTGTAATTATTTAGGCATCCAATGAATTATATTTCATGATAAAGTGATTTCCACTATTATTATAATTTGTCACACTATGATTTTTAGTTCTAGTCAATGGATAGAATGAGAATAAATCATTTAAAAAATAAATGGGATGGAAAATTAAATGACCATATTTATGAGAAATAAAATGGATTAAGAATTGGGGTGAAATAACAGGTGAATATTATCATTCAATTCCCTCAAACTATTAGTTCTAACACAGATCATGTTGAACATAAAAATGCAGAAAGTAGGGAGAAACATGGTATTGAATCTTTTATGAGACAACATACACCCTCCTAACAGGGGTCTCATGATCCACTAGTTTTTGAGAAATTAATCAATGTAATGGAAAAGATATTTTTCATTATTCAGTGCCCAGACAGTGAAAAAGTTGTCCTAGAGATTTATCATTTCGATGTTAAAGGAGATCAATGAAGAAATATTATTAATAAAAATAGGATAGAGGAAGAAATTAACTACGTAGGATGGGATGATATTAAGGTAATATTTTTCATTAATTACTTCCCACATTCTATATGTAAAAAAATGGAGAATTAATTCCTTAGGTTTAAGTAGAACATTGATTAATCCATTGGTTCCTATGAAGGGAATATTACATGAAATTCAAGGTATGCTTCAGAATTAATCATTAGCTATGAAAGAAAAATACATTGATTATTTAGTGATTTTAAACCATGTATTCAAGTGAGATTATCCACAAGGTACTTTGGAAGATATGGAGAAATCATTTGATGTTCACTAAAAGCAGAAATGGAAGATATAAGTCGTAATGTTTATGGTGATACGAAAAGAAATATTTAGAATCATGGATGATCCATTGGTTTTCACATGGAGGGATGAAAAATTTTCAACCTCATACTGGGAAACAATGTTGGAAGGATCACTCAAGTGAATTCCAAAAAGGAACAAGATTATGTTTCATGTGTAGGAAGCCGATCCATCCAAGAATATAATGAAACAGTGACGTGAACCGAAAAATTAATGAAATGAAAAGGGAGCGAGTTCAATAGAAAACACCACTCACACTTTAGTGCTATAAATGAAAATATTTTGTGTATGATGTGAATAAATACCATAATCCAAGGGATAATGAAGAAAAAAATCCATAACAACTTATGATGTAAAATGATAAAGTGAAATCTTATTCAATTCAAATAATTGATGTAAATATTGATTGTTAGGTCACACAAATCCTCTAATATTGAATTAGTAATTCTATGTTGATGTGAAGTATGAATAATACCTATAAAAATATTATACTTTATTGACATTTTATGTGATTACAAGAATTCATTTGACATACTTATATAGATTTCCGATATATTTTTGGAATAAAGTAATCATATTTGATATTCCAATTCAACCTATGACCATATATTAGTACAAGGATAAACCCAAACCTCCAATGGGAATATTTTTTTTCTCTAAGATAAGTTCATATTTAAAAAATAAGGGGCGAATTATATTTTATAAGAATATATAAATTTATTTTGAACTTATTTTGGGAAATGATTAATATATATTGGAGAATACATGACAATGGTTTATAAACTTATTTATGAAGATTTATGTGTTTTTAAATTTATTTTTAAGTTGATGAGGGAAGGATATGAGATCAAATCATTTTTGGGTATCCATGTTGGTCAGACACAATTTGGATAAGTCTTAAAGTTAAATATTTATGGAATGGATAATTTTGAAATTTGTGATTAATGTGTAATTTATCATAAACTATACTAATAATTTTGATTTTAGTTAATATTGCAACCTAAACTAATTACGTACAATTCCATTATGTATATTATGATCCATTAAAAGTTAATTTTTTTACTTTGGTCATGAAAAATGCATCTCTATTACTAATCATTTGGAGTGACATATTAGATTGTGGTGAAAAATTGAATAATCGATGTTATTTTATTTTTCAAGTAAGTGTTTTTTTCCCATGTTTTAAATATAGATAATGGAGGAATACCACAACATCTAGTAAAAGTTTCTTACGTAAAAAATGGTTTTATTTAAAAAATAATTCATATGAATTGATATAATTTTAAATGCTCATTGATTTATAGTTTTCAGTTGTTAACTATCACTTACCCATGTTCTACATCCTTATCTATTTGTCATTGGGGGTATTTTTCTATTGTATTTCCATATTTAAACTTCCCTCAATATTTTCCATATCTATGAACCTAATTTAATGTTATTTAATGTAACCATTAGGTTTTACACTCACCATTTATAATTGATTATTTATTATATTCCATTGTATGATGTGTATTTTCAAAAGTGAATTTTCAATATTAATCCATTAATGAATGATAAAAATAATGAGGTTTAAATTTATTTATGGGGGAGAATGTAAAACCTCTTGATTTTATGAAATATTTCTTTTAAATATCCATAGCTTCATCAATAGACTTCATTAAACCCAAAAATGTGTTAAAACAAATTGTGATATACTATTAAAAATATTATTAGTTAATTTTATCACTTAGTCATTAAATTGAATGCAATTAACATGATTGAATAAATTATGAAATATATATATATTGGTCCCAATAAAAAAACATATAAATTCTTAGTGATTAATCACTCAATTTTTATCAATTTCATTTTATTTTTCAAAAAATACATTGTATTCAAAAATGATTTAATTGATTTTTGTGAGAAAATATTATAATTAATTTTTGAAACCTTTATATAATTTATTTGATAAAATTAACTTCATTTATTAAAGTAGAATATTAAAGTTGTCTTTGAGTAAAGTTTTGTAGTTTTTTTTAAATATTGTTTTTTCAGTGTAAAGAAAAAAATAACATTTTTTTTGTAATACTATCATTTTATTTTCATTAAAAAGTATCATTATTACCTGTATTTTATCTCAAAGTAACATAAGTGTTATTATTTTTATATAATATAATTACATTCATTTGAATCATCATTATTCCTGATTTTGGTATAATTACATATTTTGGGATGAAAACTTATTTTCTAAAAATGAGTTTTCATTTAATTTTATGTATTTATTTTAAAGTTAATTTATGAATATTATAGAAATTGAATATTATGAAATTTGTTTTATATTTGGAATCAGGTGGTACAAATTTTTTGAATAGGTCCTTATTTTTTATGGACAGTATGAATTGTAAATTTAGTAATTTTGTTACCATAAGAGATAAATCGTGTAATATAGGTTAAAAATAATATTATAATGACTAAAAAATGACCCTAAAAATGAATTATTTTTATTGGATCTGTACACCACGTCCATAGTCATCCAAAATTTGAATATATGGTATTCGATTCATTTTGATGTGATTATAAATTTTATAATATTTTATGTTAATAAAAAAATGAAACACTCTTATTTTTAATAACCAGAATATTTTTAACATTGAATTAAAGAGAAGATATGTTCCCTTATAACTATTTTTTAAAAATATAGGCAATTTATCTTCATCATGATAATTTATTTTAATTTATTGTATGGAAATAATTTCCAAAAATGCTTACATAATTCATTTTCTTTAATTAATCAATTACTGAAAAAATTGATATTTAAAATATTACAAGTAATACAATTTAAAGAAATTTATGTAATAAATAAATTTAATAGATAATAATATTACTATATAAAGATATTAAAATAAATTTTCTAGATTTATTATGTTTTCTTAATTCTACTTGTAACATCCCAGTTAAATCTTACATTGCACAATAATAATATAATAGTTTTATTTTAAATGGTAGTTAATGCCGAGTCATTCTATTGGCGGGAATGAATAGATCTAACTAAAATATGATTATATATTTTTGTTAAATGTTTTTACATTCTTCGATTAAAAGTTAGGGGCTTAAAATGTGAATGAAATCCAATTCTAAGAACAAATACTCTAATATTCTTTAAAAGGTCGATTTACCACCAATTGATGGAGAACCCTTTTTATATATAGTTTTTTTTCACTATTATATGTTATTTTTGACAAAATTAAATTCCTATTTAGAATCAGGACATCAAAATTTACTTTGGAGGAAATTTTGGTATTTTTCTGATAATGTTCATTTTTTAATGAATAGTAAAAAATGCTGTATTTTAATTCAAAACCACATTTTAATATTATTTATTTATATGGATAGATTATATTTTTAATTGGTTTTAAAGTGTAAATAGATTATATTTTTACCATTTAATCCAATTTTGGTTATTGGATGTAATTTCACTTTAAAATTGGACATTCA
This sequence comes from Viscum album, assembly GCA_963277665.1. NCBI lineage: Eukaryota > Viridiplantae > Streptophyta > Magnoliopsida > Santalales > Viscaceae > Viscum > Viscum album. The sequence goes on along the minus strand of CAUJRU010001306.1, from coordinate 114,485 downwards.
CAAGTATCAATCTTTTGATAGTTATTATTTCTTAAAAACACACTTTTTGTTTTCACAATGGGAATTAATTATAAAATTAATTAATTCAAATTCTATGTTTTGATTTTGGTAAAATATGCATCTTTTTTGAATTTTTAATATCAAATTTAGCTTCTGGTGAATTTTTCATATTTTTCTGAAAACATTCCATTTTTGATGAATAGTAAAAAAATACTATGTTATTGTTTAAAACAAAATTTTTATTTAAAGAATCAAGTTTAAATTTATATTTGTTTTTAAGAAAAAATAGATACATAATAACTATGTTAATACAATGTAATTCATTGGATTCATTTTATAATAAGATTTGATATATAAAATTCTATTGAACCTTTTAACGTCTTTTACCCACATTCTAAGTGCTTTTCCAAATTTGAATAAAACATTATTTTACTATTTTTGTGAATTTGATTTTAGAACTCTAACATACAAGTTTTTCATTAATAATTAAAATGTGGTTCAATTGGTTGAAAATAATTTTTGGTAAATAGTAACTTTTGACTTTTACTAACCGTGATTAGAGGTAAATAGAGTAATTTAAGGTAAAAGTAATATTATAATAATATAGAATTACAATTAAACATGTCCTAAACTTATTGGATGAGTCATGGATGACCACGACAAACCATGGGTCAATTTTGGGACCCCATGGAGCCACTTGGGTTAGATAATGACAATAACAACTTTTTATATAAAGTAAAAATAAAAATATCATAAACATGTATTGTTTTACTAAAACAATTTTAATGTGGGGTAATATAATTGATATATTTGACTATAAATATTGATTAGAATCAAAAAAAGATTTAATACATCATGAAATTTTTTTTAATAATTTTTAGACATTAAATAAATAAAATTATTTATGACACAATTGTGATGCAGTGTTTACATCATTAATGAATTATTTAAATAAATAAGAAGATAAAAAATAAAAAAATATCCAAAACTTTTCCAATTAACATTTTATGAATTTATTTGGAACATGGGTCACCTTATATTCAACTTTATTTATTTTTGGACCTTTAGAAACTGAAAATCATTATATAATAAAATAATATTTTCAAACATTCCAAAAGAGCCCCTCATCTTCCTTATAAATAGCCCCCACTTCCTAAGCATTTCACACACATATAAAGCCCTTGGATCCTCTAAAATCTATGTCAATAATCTCCTAATATCCCTCTATTCATCCTAGAATCGTTACCTTAGGCAGAAATCACTTCAAGAAACCCTTTTGGTTCAAACCAAAGGGAGTTACCCGATTAAAATGTAACATCTTATCTTAAGTTCTTTAATTTTATTTTACTTCTCCAACCCCTAAACTCTTTTTATTCCTTTCTTTTATAACAAAAATAGTATCCTCAATATACTATTATGTTGTTATGAGATGTATTCTAGCTACACTTACACACACCTCTATCTAATGGGTAATGAACATACTGTTTTTGTGGACGGTGATATACTGCCTCACCAAATGATGATTGTACAATTATCTTCTACCGCCTCTCATAGTGTCCATTATGATGGAACTGTATCTATATATGATATATATTATATTTATGTTTTCTTTATTATTATGTATTTTATTTTTTATATCATACCTTTATGGTTCCCATCATGGGTAAACCCGATAATTTCATTTGAGAATGTGCGGACTACCGCCCCCTCAAATTGATATGACTCATTCATGCCAAACATGGGATGTATAAAGAATATAATTTAAGAACATATGTAACACATGTGGAATATATATTATAATTAAATTATAATATACCTATCAATCACTATGTTTTCATTCCATTAAAATTTTAAATAGAAATGAAGGTAACATTCATGCGTACATACGTCTTACTATCTCCATGGATGGTGTATTTCATTTCTTATCTCCAAATGTTATTTAATATTATAAATACATATATATACAGGATATATATGATATATATGACATATAAATGATAAATATTATTCTAGATATAATTTAATTTTTACCACATGTACAATTTATAATTATAACAAGTTCATTTTTTACTCATGTTCCGAACATCGACAAAATGTCCGATATGAACTCAAAAAATTAACTAATTGTTACAGCAGGGTAAAATGTGATATAAAAAGAATAATAAACATGAAAAATATTCTTAATAAAGTAAAAGTTAACTAATGTTTATCATTCATGATTAACATGGAACATACGAGCGAGTCAAGTTAGACACATGGTAAGGGATTCTTATCTCACATTCAAGTCCGTGAGGTTTCAATTGTTCGGCACGTAATTCTTGAATGTGTTGTATTATGTACTGTAATTTGATATATATTATCACTATTCCCTTTACACTATAGAAAAGTGGATTTTACCAATAGAAATTTACCGACAGATAATATATCTGTTGGTAAAAATGATTAATTCCAACAAATATTAATTTTTGTTGATATTAACTACAAGCACCAACAGTTTTAATTACCAACAAATATATCTGTTTATATTAGTAGTTCAACAACAATAAATAATTTACCAACATTTAAATTTGTTGGATTATCAAAATAATTCCATGAATTGATTTATTTTATAATATCAAATATTATACCAAAAAATTGAATATATAGATAGATAAATTACTTATTACAAACATATAATTTTGATAATTTAAATATATGATTAATTAAAATATCCATAATTTAACTAAAATACCCATAAAATTATATGATAATATATATATATATAAACTGTGTTTTTATGCAAGATAATTTTTTATATCAATTGTACAGAAATTAGGAATCAATCATAGAATTTAAGAACCCCACGACCCCCCCCCCCCCCCCGAGGGATGGCGGCTGACATCCCCGTGACCCCCTTCACCAACCCTACCTTCCCTTTCCTCTCCGGAATTCCTCGCAAACATCCTCATGTTGCGGGAACCCCTCACAATTACTGGTCAGGGTTCCTCATTCAAATATCCACAAAACCTCTCCCTATTCCTAGTCAGCACCCCGCAACAAAATCATCGCGCGAACCCCCTCTCTGTTCCCGGATGACATCCTCATGTGAAACCCCTCACTGGACCATCCATCCAAGGTGTTCCAATCTGTCATCCCCACTCGACCATCGTTGTCCACATCATTTTAGCCAGATATCCCCGCGCGACCCCTCTGTCCACGGCGCCCCAGCTCGACCATATCCATCCTGGAATCCCTCTCCACCCCCACGGTCAACCCTTAACCCGCACTGCGGCACCCACTGATGCCCCATGGTTTGATGGTTGTCTACTTCTCATTGATTTTGAGGGTTTTCACAAAAAAAATCTCCACATGGCTTTCAGCACTGTTGTAGATTGCTGGTTGAAAATTGGTGCTGGGTTTGATCTCTAAGATTATTTTTTGTGACAGATAGATCTTTTACAATGTTGGAATTTATCTTAGTTTTAGATTACATTTCATATTTAGTATGTACTTGTTTTTTAATAGGCTTTATGATCATTATTTTGGCTAGAACGCTAACCATTGTTATATTTTTTGATTTTATAGGCAATGACTTTTTTTTTCTCTCTGCATTTTTCACCAGTAGGCATAGAATTTTCATCCATTTTGTTTGTTACTTATCATTTTTTTGTATTTCCTCCATATCAAATTACTAAATCTTCTGATGGTAGTCTGTCAAGGGGGATGTACATGGTATTGACTGATTTAATTTCATTCTTTTTCAGTCCTCCCTAACAATCCCTTTTCAATCCATGTTTTATTCCTAGTTAGTTTCTTTTATGATATAATTGTTTACATTGGTCATTTTTTTACAGTTCTCCCTCAACATTGGGACTGTGACTGTCTTCCATTGCTGGAACTAGAGAAATCATTGTATTCAATTTTAGTTAAGTTAATTGTTTATCTTTTATCCCCTTAATTAACACCTGAATTATTTTTCTTCTTTTCAATATGTATGTTGGCTACAAATTTTATTGGTTTTCATATCATAATTTATTTTGGGTGCAAATCCATTGGAATTGTGTTGAAATTTTCATCACAAGTTCACCTTATTAATTCAAAATTACATTGGCATGAGCCTTAACATTTTGGGTTCAAAGAAGGATAATTTTTTCACCAGTGACATAAATTCACTGTAAAAAGTGGGAATACATCCTCAAATGTAAATACAGATAGACATTCCATGTGGATAGACATTTCAATTGTGATGAGATTATATTTTGTTTTGTCACATCATTCAATAGTTACAGTCGCTTCTTCTCTCCTCCATGGATGCACAACTGGTCACGTGAAGCCCAAATCCCATCTCTTCTTATCTATCATGAAAAAATAGCACCTCTTCTCCTCGTGTAGCTGCAATGGAGGGGGCCTCGGGTAACACTACTTCGAGGGAAGGCGGCAGCGGTCGTAAGGATCGCTGGCCGGCTCGAATCGCCATCAATTATCTCTCTCACCAACTCCATGTGATGAACATCGGCAAGATAGGGTACGAGGGTTTGATAGAGGTAGAAAAATTGACGTCCCATAGAATCAAACCTCTCCAATAGCATCAACTTGTCCTCGGTGTTCATCACAAGGTTGTCCCACCACTTATACAATTCTGGTGAGGAGATTGCTACCCACATCCAAATTTTAAAGAGAATGTTCTGCTGTCTTCACCACCATGTTTTTCTCTTGGTTAGTTGGCATTGTCATGATAAAGGAATCAGAACTCAATGGAAAAAGAGAGAATAATGTGGTTCATATAAAGAAATGCAGGTTTCTAGTGGAATCATATTTTTTAGGTTTGTGCACCATCCTTTTTAAGATTCCTCGAGCATTAGAAGAGGACCCAACAATGAGAAAACCATGCTATGAACTCTGTAAAGAAAATGGAAAGCACAATATGAGTGATTCATGTGGTCCCCACTCAGTAATGAAAGAGGGAAACTCCCACTTATGGTTGGTTAGAAATCTGAGTGGCGCACCAACTTGCTATGAATTGGCATCTATGTTGCTCTCATTTCCTTCTTCAGGGATTCATGGTATACACTCTACTGTTTTTTTCCTCGGAATATACGAATGAAATGAAAACATACAATAAAAATATTGGATGAGCTTATGTTATGTTTTCATTGTTCTAAGGAATTTATTCATTCATTTTCATTGACTAGATTCTGAGATCAGATGGGATAATGTCATCTATGTTGTAAAGAACATTGCAACATTGACCAGGTCTCTTTTTACACTGTATGTTTCTCAAATTCGTATCGATATTCCAATGCTTTATGAAAAAGAGAAGCAGTAAGTTTTTTTTATTTGATCTTTTTTTTCACTTTTCTATTATAATTATTTGTTAAAAGTATAGCCCCTTTTCCCACATTTTCCATGAAAAACAACATTTATTCATACATACAATTTAGTACAAGTGTCATCCGAAGAATGTGATGAAACTATTCAAGGATTAACAATAAGAAAAAATATAAGTGAAGTAGTTGATGGAATCCCAAAATAGAGTGGGTTAATTCATTAAATAACCATGGATACTGATTTTGGGTAATGGCCATAATTCGAGAGTTGTTTCTTCAATGAACAAATGAAAAACTTTTCATCTTTTTATTATAACATATATATTTTAATTGTTATTGGTAATCTATACGTAAAATTTCATTACACTATATATCTATTGCTCTCAATTTTCTCATTTTTCATTCTTTGATATCCTTCCTCCTCCATATCCAATTTATTTTTTAGATTTACTCCATTGATCAATTAGTTGTTGTGTTTCCTTTTATGTTTAGTAATGCCATGTGATATGTGGATTCCCATCATTCAAAAACTGAATTTTTATGTAGAAATGTATATTGACTTCATTAATTGAAACCCCTTATGTTTGTTAACCCATTCCTCATGCATATTTATGAATGATATGTTGATGCTCTGATGAATGAGCATTTAAAAATTATTAAAATGGGTACACATTTTTAAGATGGAAACACAGTTTATAGTAGGATCATCTAGATTTTTTATTTGACTAATCCTACACTCTTCATGTTATTATCGATTGTTGAGTTATTATGAATGACCCAACTACTTTAAAGATAAAATTATTAAATCCCATTGATAATATTCATCCTCAAGGTTAGAATGTAGTACAAAAAAGAAAATTTCTTTACATGAGTCTATACCTTTTTATTTAGGATGAGGCAGCCAATATGCGCTTCATTCCAGAATGCTTATATTATTCAGAATGTGAGTCATGTTAAATGAATCAATATACATATTTCCAGATGTTGTTAGCTAATTTGGTCTATCCTTTTTGTAGTGGTGGGTTTATGGTTCATATTTAAATGCTATATTAGATTCTTAGAAATTATTTACATGGAATCTGGGGGACCATGGTTTAATCACCATTGTACCAGTATTTGAAAACATTGATTTAGTAATGCCTATTTTGTTTGAAGTACACATTAATGAAAAACATATTCTTCTATCAATATCTCTTATAAAACTACCAGCCCATGAATACAAATACTTTTAAGAACAATATATTGTTCTTCTGAGATAAAAGGGTGATGAAGATTAATAATCTTATTATTATTAAGTTTAATAATTATTTTTTATGAGATTTTAAATAGATTATTATAATGATAAACTCTAAAAAGAAATAGTTGGGTAGTATTGGGAACAATGAAAAGAGATGTTACTTTTGTAGCTATGGGTATATGCCCACAACTAAAGAATTTGAGAGTTTATTTAATCAGTTACTTTTTTATTGTCTCCCATTCTTCTAAATTAAATGATCATATAAAGCCATCTAGGCCCTGTGCACATTAGAGTTGTAGAATCTTTAGTTATACCAATATTACAACTTCATTATAAATATTAACTATACCTGAATTATGATATTCTATAGCTTTCATCCCACTCTTCAATGGTTCACAGACGATTAACCTTTTTTCCATATACACAGGGTGTTTAAAGAGAACACTTGATGTTTGTGCTATCACCTTCACCCCTCTAGAATTTATGAACTTGAACAGAATCATTGAAGGCTTTCAAGAGATGGGAATTTTCTGTACTTGTCCCATTGAATTATGGGAAAAAGTGTTTTTTTTGTTTTAATACTAGTTATTATGAGCTTCCACTTGTTTGGTATATTGTTTCATTGAAAAACATGCACTTGATTTACAAAAATACAATGATGGTTAATTCACTGCATAATTTCATCATCAAACCATAGAATGAATGATTTCTAAAATGGTGGAAGAAATTAAATGAACTCCAATGTTTAAATATAGAGACATTCCTTGGAAATGATTCTGATTATCTTATTTTTTGATGGTTGCATGTGTATTTTATGATGGATTTGAAGCATGGCAAAAAAAATTTAATGGGAAAACAATTCTTAGATCGAAGTATTGTTGAGATACTAATGTTTCAGCTATTTGATGTGATTTATCTTCATTTGGACACTTTTTTTTGATAAAACTCACTAGTATATAAATTATGATTGTTTTTTTGATATTTATGATGAATTTAAGATCATGGAACATAAACTGATGCTACGGAGTGCTTCATTACTTTTAAAAGTGAATTTGTTTCAATATGTTTTCTTGGATTTTTGGCATTTGTGAGCAGTTGTGGGCTCCAAATATTGTTTTTGATTCTGAGTTTTGGTTGCTGGATTGAGCTTCTAAACCCCATTTTTGGTCTTTCTACAGACTTAGTTTTGTTTTCTTCAAGTTTTTTGTCTACTTCATATACTAGTGATATCAATTTGAATAGAATTTCACTTCCTTCAATGAAATGATACCTCATTTTGTGTATGATGACGTTGTTTGAAGTTGGTTTGGTAGTACAATATTTCTGGGACTATTGAGATCAGAGATTTCTGTTTCTTCTTGATTCGGTTTGCTGACTGGCTGAAAACATGTATGATATATTGCTGTACCTGGGACAACTGAGTCATGATGTCCCTTGATCATGAGCTTTCATGACCTGATGGAAAAGTTTTTGGAAGTGCCATCATATTTATGCAGACCTTCATATTATGGATCTATAAATGTAAAAGTATTATTTCATTGAAGATTGACTGATTCATTTCTCATTCACTTCTTGGTGTATGCTTCTACCATCATCAAAATTTTAAGAGTTCTGGACTACACTGCATATTTCTTCTTGATGGAAACCAGTTCTTCTGGTATTTCATCTACTGATATGTTGATCTGGATTTGTAGTGACAGGTTGGATTATGGATGGACTGTCAAAGTATGGATCCATATATACTATAGTATGGATTTCTTTGGATATTATCTGGTTCATTTTATTTCACCGCTTTGAGTATTTTTATTACAATTTTCAATTTCATGTTGGTGTAACCTCTTTACACCTTGTGTATTCACTGTAACTTTTATTTTATTTAATAATGTTTTGGAGGTATGAGTTGGGTTTATTTCTCTTATTTTTTTTGTTTCAATTCATGTATATAATTTTCACTGATTTTTATGTACGATTTTTGGTTGTTTGTGATGTAGATATTGGAGCTGAAAGGTGTGGTGTAGCAGCAACTTGAGGCTTCTCACTAGTGTTGAAGTTGGCTTGATTTGTTTCACGCTTCTGTTGGAGCTAGTTCGCTAGTCCTGAGGCATGGATGGGTCACTGGTGCTAGTGTGCTCAAGGAAGTGGTATATGTGGTGTTGGCTCGTTGGTCCTATAGAATGGATGGGTTGCTGATGTTGGAGCTAGGTCGGCGGGAAATGGATGGTTTGCTGGTACATGGGGGTGTGATGTATCCCGGGTGATCCTGGGGGGTGGCATGGGGGATTATTCATTTTTTAATCATCATTTTGTATTATATTTCCTTATTAATATAATTACATTTTTTAAGTTTTAACATTGTGTTAATCGTCTTTGGTTTAATAATTAAAACAGATAAATTATATATGATAAATGAATATGTAAAAAAATTTATAATTTTTATTTAAATGTAATTTATAAATAGATATTTTATGTTGGAAATATTATTACCAAAAGAAACATTTTTCATAAGAATCTGTTATTAATCACTTTACCCAATATATATATATTATCTGTTGGTATTATTATAATTATAACAGAACTATTTTATATATCGCAAAAACATTTAGTGACAGAGTTTTTACCGACAGTTTAGTGACAGGAAAATATGTGTTGGTAAAACGTTTTACCAGTAGAAAATGAACATTTACCAACAGATATGTCCCTGTTGGAAAAAGGTAAATATTTTTTAGTGTTATATTCATGGTATTCTGTAATTCATTTGGTGGTTATTATCTTTTGGTCATATGACTCAATTAATTACAACTAGGTAGGGTATTTTCATCTCACTTTTATTCTCGTGAGATTCATGCTATATTTGCCACTATTTCCTTTTGTGAGGTTTATGTACTAGACATGAATGTATTCATTGTGTAATATACCTTAATTTACAGGTAATTACATCTTCATTGTATGATCCTTCTTTTATGAGGTGTATGTTTCGAAAGTTACCAAATCGGTGAGGGAACCTTTCACCCTCCTATTTTTAAAAGTCTTCTTTTTGTTATGTGTTTCAATTTACATCTTATTTTGTTGGGAAAATTTATTATATATCGTTATTGCTTTATATTTTATGTCCAAGTGATGATACAACCTTTATATCTCATTAACTCATTTTTAACATTTTTAAATTGATGTTGTAAGGCTGTCGAATTTCTGTAGGGGAACTTCTTTACCCAATTTCAATTCGTTGGGTTAAACCTGTACTTCTTAATTATGTTGTGCTATGAATATGTGTTAATGAACTATTATTCTTTTACACTTTATATCCACTTATATTGGGTGTATTTTTATTTTTCACAAATAATTACGTATTTGATTTATCCTTAATCTAATGATACCGTCCTTATAAGGGATTTCATATCAATTTACATTCCATTGAGACTTCATTGTTTTTATGAACCAATTCACTTTTATATGGTGTATATAATGTCCTTTGGCATATTATATCATGAATACCTTTATTCTCATGATATTTTAAAGTTTTGGTTAAATGTTATTCCTCAATTATTTTTATTTAAGTGTCTCTCATTTTGTTAAAAACTCTTTAAAAAATATCATTTTAAATGTTTTAAGGATTTATTATTATAAATATTTATAATTAATGTCCATGTTTTCAAAATGGTTTTTGGATTTATTAATGTTATAAAATTTAAATTTCTTTAAAATATTCGAAGTGGTGTGGGACACTTTGATTCAAAAATCTCTTTATTAAATGTTTTAAATGGTTTTGAAAATTGTTTGATAAATCATTAATTATTTCTATATCCTGAAATGATATGATGTGATTGAAATATGAAAATGTTATCTTCCATTTATGCTTGTTTTAAGAATTATTAATATGTTATGGTTCTTGGAAATTGTTTACATATACGGGTGGTTCCGTGATAAACCTAGGGCGGGTAAGCCTGAGATAGATCTCCAATGCATTGGGTAACGAGACTAAGGTAAACATTAATGTTTCTCCTATGACATTTAGGGAATATACTATGATGGGTATTCCAAATGTGACTCCATATGTAGCTGTGATAGCTATAATGTAGGTATATTGTGTATTTCATAAGTTACTTATATGATTTATGATTTTTGAATGTTATTCATAAATCTTATGATTTCATGAGGTATGTTATGATTAAGAATTATGGTTTTATTGATATGTACTTATTGATGTGATAATGTTTCTTTTCCTTGTTTTATAACCCTTACTGATCTTTTTCCCCATACCAAGTTTTTGAAATGTTTTTCACAGGACATAAAGAGGAATAGGGTCAAGAACGAGATCAACGAAAATTCATGATATCTAAAATATGGAACTGGACATGACTCTTTTTTAAGAGTTTCTATTTTATGGAAAAAATGGATTCTAAGTAGAAGTGTCTACATTGTAATTTTTGAGCTGTAATTAAATATTTATGGCCTAATTCTATAAACCCCTAAACCTAAAAATATCTTCAATTTGAATTATTCATTTAATTCCATATTATGAAATGTTTTAAGGTCGGGTACTTATAGTTGGAATCAATGGCTGCTTTAGATAAGTTTACTGGTTAGGGAGTTATTTAAGCATAAGTGACATATCCATAAATGGTTATCATTTTGGAAAGAGTCTTAATTATTTTAGTGGTGATAAATGGTTATTACATTTTGGGATACAAAATGAAAGGTATTAGATAACCTTTGTTGTTAAAATATGTTATTTTTATTTTTGAGGAATTTTCCTTTTTTGGGAATGTTATAAATTTATATTGTTTTATAAAAAGTAAAACCCATCGGAAGGATGACAACCCGTCCCGTCCTACAAGGCCATAATAATCTAACCCCCAACCGAAGGGCGATAATGGTGCATCGCCTACCACTGGACTACGTGAAGTCCCTGGATAGTATGAATAATACTTTTTTTAAAATGATTTTATGGTTAAAGAATATATTGATTTGGGATCTTATGTTTTATTAAATAGACATCCTTAGAATATGAAATCTATTTGGTGATTAAGAGATAAATGTTATTTTGGAAGAAATTCTCTCTTTTGGGAACATTATACCCTTAAGTAAAATAGAATTCTATGGGATCTCTTTTGTGGAGGGATGGTTGAAATTTATATTTTGCAAGAATCTATGTATTTAGTGTCGACATATGGGGATTTGGGTAATTTATAGAAAATTATTAACCTAGAATAGAGAATATGTGATTTGGTTAATTATACTTTATTATTAGACTTTAAGAGTAGTCGATGTTATTTGGAGATAAATGTTAAGATTTATTGTGATAGACTATGTGGTCAAATTCTTCTCGGTTTTGGGTTTCGATCTTAGTTTGGAATATATTTAATAATTTTAAGGAAAATATGTATTGAATGGTATTTCTTAAACTTTGGGTACTGTTTGTTTAATTTTAGGGATTAAGAGTAGTATTTATGATCAGAAATGATTATCCTTATAGGGGATTATCTGATCTCGTACTAACCATTTTTAGTTTTGGTTAATGTCTAATGACCAGGGAAATATATAGCTCTTTTGTGGATTATGTGATTTTCTAGAAGTTGATTTTATCACTTTTGATGTGACCAAGTCAGCTTGAATACTAATCGTTGGGAGAAGAGTTGAGTTTGTGGTAGAAATTTAATATCGGTTGAAATTCTACCTGAAAAGTAAGTATGTTTCCTTATATTTTTAGTTAAGATCTTAAATAAATTCCTCAATCTTATGAAAGGAAAATTAAAACAAAAACATTGTCCATTAACTTTTCTTACTGGGTAATCAAAGACTGTTTAACCCATCACTAGTTTGTGATTTTCGGGTGGTTAATTTTCTCCTAATCATGTTTTCTATCACTATCCATCAGAAATTGATGGTTTTTATTCTCTTCCATGTCCATTTTTTCATGGAATATAAGTATCTTTTATCTTGGGTGACCTTTTTACTTATATTACATTATTTTAATGTGATAGATTTATTGAATCTTTTTCCAACGTGGGACTTTAAATAATGTTTCCGAGCCCAGTTTTTTTTTAAATTGCGGGGATGCAATTCCGAAATGGGGGAGGATGTAACGTCCCGGGTAAATAAAGAATAAGGAATTTTTATATTTATTAATATTTATGAATTAAATATTAATTTTACTTTAAAGGGGACACTATGTTCGATGGCGTAACTGATACACAATAACAGGTTTCTATGAAATCTTACATTACACACTAATAATATCATAATATTATTTTAAATGGTTGTTAACGCCGAGCCGTTGTATTTGCGGGAATGAATAGAACTAAATAGAATATCATTATAAATGTTTTGTTAAATTTTTTTACATTCATCCTATAATATTTAGTGGCATAAAATTTGAATGAAATCCAATTTTAAGCACAAATACACTAATATTCTTTAAAAGGTCGATTTACCCCCTTTGGATGACGAAACCTTTTTAAATCTAGTTTTTTCCAGTTTTATATTTTATTTTTGAAAAAATAAAATTCTTTTTTAGAATCGGGACATCAAAATTTACTTCAGATGAAAATTTGGTATTTTTCTAAGAATGTTAATTTTTTAATGAATAGTAAATAAATGCTGTATTTTAATTTAAACCGCCTTTTAATCTAATCTATTTATATGGATAGATTATCTTTTTAATTGTTTTTAAAGTGAAAATAGATTATATTTTTACCATTTAATCCAATTTTTTCCATTGAAATTAATTTTACTTTGAAATTGGACACTGACAAGTATCAATCTTTTGATAGTTATTTTTTCAAAAAAAGCTTTTTGTTTTGACAACGGGAATTAATTATAAAATTAATTAATGAAAATTCGATGTTTTGAATTTGGTAAAATTAACATCATTTTTGAGTTTGGAATATCAAATTTATCTTAGGGTGATGTTTTCATATTTTTATGGAAGCTTTCCATTTTTGATGAATAGTAAAAAACATTGCGTTATTGTTTAAAATCGACTTTTTATTTAAACAATTATTTTTAAATTTTAATTTGTTTTAAAGCAAAAATAGATACATAATACCTATATTAATACAATGTAATTCACTGTATTCATTTTATAATAAGATTTGATATATAAATTTCTATTGAACCTTTTATCGTCTTTTTACCCACTTTCTAAGTGCTTTTCCAAATTTGCATAAAACGCAATTTTAACGCTTTTGTAATTGAATTTCAAAAATATGACATATGTGTTTTTAATTAGTAAGTAAAATGTGGTTCAATGGGATGAAAATAATTTTTGGTGAATAGTAACTTTTGACTTTTACTAACCGCGATTAGAGGTAAATAGTGTAATTTAAGGTAAAAATAATGTTATAATAATATAAAATTACCTTGACACCTTTATTAACCTTATTTGATGAGTCGTGGATGACCAAGACAATCCATGGGACAATTTTGGGGCCCCATGGAGCTACTTGGATAAGATAATGACATTAACAACTTTTTATTTAAAGTAAAAATAAAAATTTCATAAACTTGTATTGTCTTAATAAAACAATTTTTGTAACACCCCGAGATTTTATAAAAAATATACTTTTAATTTCATTGATATCTTCTATTATACACTACACCAAGTTTATCTTGTACTATACGCAACACAGTATTAGCTTACAGTATAAGCAAAACTATTCTTGGCTCGTGTTACACACAATTTCAAATTTGTTTTGTGGAAATTATTCTATGCAACACTAAGTATAGATTTTGTTTAATGTATAAATGTAATAAGTTATGATTATGTTATATGAAAAAGCAAACAGAGCTTTCACTACACACAACCCTGACTTGTCTTGCATTACACGCAATCAAGACCTTCCTCGACAGCGTGTGTAGTACGCAATACCGAGTTTCACTAAACAAGATATTATTATAATATTCTTATGAACTAGTAGTTATGAATAATAATACCCAATTTTTTAAATTTTTTAAATTTTATTTTTCAAAATGGGCTTCATTTTTGGATTTGGAATATCGAAATTATCCTAGGGTAAAATTTTGGTATTTTTCTGAAAACATTCAATTTTTGATGAATACTAAAAACACTGGGTTACTATTTAAAAACCGACTTTTTATTTAAATAATTATTTATTTTATTTAAATTTATTTTAGGTCAAAATTTATACATAATACTTATATAAGTCCAATGTAATTCATTGAAATCATTTTATAATAATTTTAGATATATAAAAATTTTATTGAACTTTTCACCGTCTTTTACCCACCTCTCAGGAGAGATTGAAAATTTATATAAAAATTAATTTTACCACTTCTTTGAGTGGAATTTTGAAAATCCGAGAGTCACGGTTAATATCAAGGAGTAAAATGTGGTTCAATAAGATAAAACTATTTTTTGGTGAATAGTAACTTTTAACTTTTATTTACCACGGTTAAAAGTAAATAGGGTAATTAAGGGTAAAAATGATATTATTATTACCCTAACACATGTACTAATTCTATTGGATAAGTGTAATTCGACCAAAAACAACATTATGAATACAATATGACCATTTAGGTCCACTTGGATTAGATTAGAACATTTATTATTAATTTATTTAAAGAAGGATTGAAATAGTTAAAATCAATGTTTAATATTTAAATAATTATTAATATAGGGTTATACATAAGATAAATTAGACTATAAATATTCATTAGAAATCTAAAAATATTTCCTACATAATGGTATTTTATTTATAATTTTTAGACATTAAATAAGTTAATATGTTTATGAAACAATGATGATGTAGTAATTACCTTATTAATGAAGTATTAACATAATTTATGTTATAAATACACAAATAAATGTAATTTTAGAATTTTTATAATTTAAAATAATTTTATACGTCACTATGACTTGTTTGTATTTATTTAATTGACATTATTTTTAACTAATCATGCTGTTATGATTTTCGCAAAAATCAATTACCAAATAGTGTCAACATTGACATAAAATAGTTTTTCAAAAAAATATTATATAATTAATTGTCTTTTATTCCTAAAAATATAAGTTTCGGCAAAATGACTTAGATAAGGTTATATATATTATTAATAAACAACTTGGGGTTCCTTTTTCTTGTTATAGTAAAGTATATTAACCATATAGTGTAAGAAAACAAGAAGACACGGTAAAAGTTAAATTATTTAACATAGAGTTAAATCAAAATGATAAGGTTAAAATAGTAACCTAAACTTTTGTAAAATCTATTGGATGAGATTATTTAGGACCATCCTTATCTTAGCTTCGAAATAAATCAATTTGGAGCAATTAAAAACCGAATATGACTTTATAATAAAATAATACTTTATGTTTTTTCTAAGGTGCCCCTCTCCTCCATTATAAATGGGCACATCCTCCCTCTCCTCTTCACACCACATTGAGCCTTCAAGCTCGGCCAACCCCTGAACATTTCTCTTCTACAGTTACCCAACAACATTTTGGAGGTTCTGGTCTTCTCAAAAGACCAACTCTACTTCCATAAGAGAAGGCTTAAAGGAGGTGCATCGAAGAAGAGGTTATCTCTTCTTCTGATTCTCTCAAGTTTCTTTCTTCTTCTACTTCTTCTTCTTTAGTTGTCTCATTATAATGTAATAACATCAATATTAATTATATACTGATATGTTATTATAGATATTAAACAACCTTATTTCAGCTTCTATCCATCCTATGGAAAACAAAATCACCGTGCGTGCGTATGTACGGAATACTGTCTCCACGCCGTGGTGTAATCTGTTTTCGACCACCACCTTACTTGGATGGGTATAATGGTGTAAATAAATAAATATATATGATTATTGTAAAGTAATATTGATTCGTAAATATTATACATCCACTTCAAAAAAATTCAACGATCATGGGAATGATATCATCACTTGTGCGTACGTACGGACTATCGTCTCCACTACGCGATGAGATTCATTCTCCATGTTAACCATTCATGAATGATTATAAAGTATATATAATAAGTAATAATGAAATAAATGACATAATAATGATACTGGATTTATGTATATATATTTATGTCATTTACTTAATTCCATTAAATTCAATAAGGAAACGAAAACATCGTTTATGTGTACGTACGGTCTACCGTCTCAATGAACGGTGTATTTAATTCCATTTAGCGATCTATCATATATATATGTATATGATGAATATATATTAAATATAAATCATTTTTTACCTTCTGTAATTAAGTAAATTAGGATATAAGTAATAATTTCAAGAACAAATAGTCGAAACACGTATGATAAATGAAACGATTTTACCAAAAATACTTCTTTAACATGTAATTTACAAAAGAATGGGAAATATAAAGTCATAAGTGAACCATATATGATATCATAATAATGAATATAATTCTATAATAAGTCAATGACATTATTTATATCATTATACAGGTGGTTCAGATACATATGAATCATATCAGATGTAAGGTAAGGGATAATTTTGTAATCTCATTTTTTATCCAAGATTAGTTATACGTAAGTATTTACTGGGGTTATATTTATCATCCATGTACCTGTTTTCTAAAAACTGTTTTATGTATGTTTAAAGTCCATTTTACCCATTTTTTACTTTTACTACATGGTATGTAATGAATCTTTCTTTTCTTTACCATATGAGGTACTTTTTGACTTTTCGGTAAAAGTATGGGAAGAATGTTTTTAAATTATACGGCATGAAAGGATTTTTACGGTTTCATATCGCCTAATTATAAAGAAGATTCATATATATGTTTTGATGGTTATTTTCGATAAAATCCTTTTCTTTTAAAATTTTGGGGCATTTTGTGAAAAGAAAATGATTTTTAATG
The DNA here is from genome assembly GCA_963277665.1 of Viscum album. Classification (NCBI taxonomy): domain Eukaryota; kingdom Viridiplantae; phylum Streptophyta; class Magnoliopsida; order Santalales; family Viscaceae; genus Viscum; species Viscum album. The sequence continues at coordinate 97,107 of CAUJRU010001306.1, read as the reverse complement.
AAAAAGGATATTTTCCTCCAGAATTCATTTCAAATGTTTTATCAAAACTATTTTCCATCTAAGATGAAATTATTTAGCATGTTTATGTTTCAAGTATAGTGTCTATATTATTTACATGGTGTTATTTTTCTTATTATGAAATGATATCCATTTGTTTTATATGGAAAATGTGATGATGTAATGATGTTTATGAAACCCATTTTATTCTTTGGGTTATGATGAATGATTTATGTTTAATTTGTGGAACAAGTAAGTATGATTTCATTATGAGATGGGTGTGACCTATATCTCCCTCAAATGCATTAGGTAAGATTTATATCTAATGAGATAGACATGTCTGGAATGGTAAGTTAATCTGGTTCAGTAATACAGGACTGGAACGAGGAGTGAACTCGATTCCGAAAGCGACTTTGTCCACTAAGATGGTCTTGGAAGCAATTCCTTGGCTACTATGGAAATCATATAATGTGCTTAATGGTTGCCACGATCACATGTTTTAGTCCCATGATATTTTATCATGATTAATGTTTCTTTATTATCTATGCCTTATATACTACCATGTTTTATGTCATTTCCCATGATTTCGATGTTTAAACATTATGTTCATGTTTTTAAGTTCAAATGTATATGATTTGTTTTAATTTATTAATGCTTACCCTTACTGAGCATTTGTGACGTAAGAAAACCAAAAGGGGAAGATCTTTATGGGAAGATGTTGAAGATCTTTCACCATGATTATAAGATTACGTTCCGAGTTTCCAAAGACACTAAACTTTTACGGACCTTTGGTGTTTGTTTTTGTTATGTATTAAGTATTCCACAAATGTAATGTAATGTCCATGTATGTCTAGTTTCGGGTCTCTACATTTGGTATCAGAGGAAAGGTTTAGTTAACCATTGGAAACTAGGATGCGAAAACTTTAGTGACATCCCTCGAGATATTTCTAAGTTATGTCTAGGGATGTCCCTAAGGTTATGTATAAGTATATGTTATAGTCCTAGAATTATGGTAACGATATTAGAATTAAACCTAAGATGTTCGATATTGATGTTACTACCCCTTGATTATGATTTTGGCCCCTCACACTATTCCTTTTAGGTTTTAGAAAATGGATGGAAATAGGAAGATTCACGATAATGGAGGATATGATGGCAATTGGAATGATATTCTTCATAAGAAACAAAATTAAATGGGATTTGGAAGTCCAAACATCGTTATTATGCCTAATAAGCAATCTCATAATATGATAAATAATATCAACTTTGGAATGTTTCCCGACTCAGATAATAAGAGAAAGATGGAGTTTCATGATGATAATAGAGGAAAGAAAGTCCAATTTCCCTCATGTAAATCATGTGGGAAGAGGCATCAGGGAGATTATTTCAAAGGAACTGGAAGATTCTTTGGGTGTGGAAAAGAAGGACACAAAGCCAGTAAGTGCAAAGGAAAAGGTTCAGTTAACACCATGGACAAGGATAATGGTATTTCTACAACATCAACAATGATTAAATGTTTTCAATGTGGGATGTATGGGCATTATGCAAACCAATTCCCAAAGGGAAAATATCATAAAGAGAATTGGCATGGTCATATGGGTAGTATTTATGTGGAAGATGATGAAGAGACTACAAATGATATATGATATGGAATAAATGATGAAGCTCAGTCATTGGTTTAAGAAGGTAGTGTAATAATTGTATGTTTATCAAGAATAATGTATGGTACTACGGAATAAAGAAAAATATAAGGATTGTTACACTGTTTCCTTTGCTTTATTTTTGAAAGTATATGTTGAATGGTACCAGTAACCATGAATGGTTATTCAAATATTTTTACAAAGCACCTAATATGTGCATAAATAAGGGATAAGGAGATAATGAAATTTTTGATAGTATTAATGAGCTCATGACTAATATAAGGAAAAAGTGATATCATGGTTTGAGTATATAGATTTTTTGGGATTTTGGTATATGGAAAGAGTTACCTTGTCACAGAATTAATTTTTTCACTATGGTTCAAGAGAATACCTGATTAAGGTATTCACATTTATGATATATCGTATGATATATGGGGGATAAATGATTGTATTCACATGCTCGGTAGATGACATTTCTAGTAATTGTTTTCTTTATACTATGAGCTTGGAAAAAAGTATTTTGGATAAGACTAAATATTGGAATGAATTAAGTTAGACAAAAGATATTATTTTTTAAGTCTATAACTTTTTTCTATTTTATTACAGGAATGTTATTATAATGTAGTTTTAGAGAAAGGGACAACCTGCAGGACGGGCGACAACCCGTCGCGTCAAACAAGGCTCTGGGAATCGAACCCACAACCAAAGTGCGACATGACTTTATTTCCTACCACTGGCATACAATAAGCCCCTGGTTAGTAGAAACTAGTTTTATTTAATTAAGTGGTATGATATATGAAGTATAAGTTCATTATTGGAATCATATACGATTAAACTCACTATAGATGGACTTATGTATATTTGATAACTTTTGCAAACTTTTCTTTGAAACAGATGGAATAACCCATCATTATATCACATGATCTGCTAACACTTGACGAATAATAAATTCAACTTCATTTCTTTAAGAGATGAAGTGGAAATCATTCAAGGCACGAACAATAGTGAGATTGTACCAAAATCAAGTAAGTATTTATTCTAATTCAAAATTTTCAACTTTAGGGAAATGATATTGAAAACCAAAAATGTTTTCCTAGTGCTATTATATCTGTTGAATCAGATGTTACCTTAGATCATCAAAAATTTATGGCTTTGTGATTGATGGATTGTTCATAGCCATGTTCTCTACCACTCTCCATCAGAACTTGATGATTCGATTTCTCATCCATATCCATTTTTTGACCTATGTTCTCCTATATGGAAACCAAGTGATGATTTATTATGGGTAATCGTTGCATTCCATAATTTAGTTTTTAAAATTATGTTTTAGTATTACTTTTTAAGATGTGCGATTCTATGAATAGTAAACGATTTATTACCCAGACGAATTTCGAGGGAGAAATTCATTTTAAAGGGGGGTAGAATGTAACACCCTGAGATTTTATAAAAAATATTCTTTTAATTTCATTGATGTATTCTATTATACACTACACCAAGTTTATCTTGTACTGTACACAACACCCTATTAGCTTACATTATACGCAAAACTATTCTTGGCTTGTGTTACACACAATTTCAAGTTCGTTTTGTGGAAATTATTCTACACAATATTAAGTATAGATTTTGTTTAATGTATAAATGAAATAAGTTATGATTATGTTATACGCAAAACCAAACAGAGCATTCACTACACGCAGTCCTGACTTGTCTTTCATTACATGCAATAAAGACATTCCTCGATAGCGTGTGTAGTACGCAATACCAAGTTTCACTAAACGAGATATTATTATAATATTCATATGAACTACCCATTATGAATATTAATATAGAATTTTTGAAATTTTATAATATATTTTTTTCAAAATGGACTTCATTTTTGGATTCGGAATATTGAAATTAGCCTCAGGTAAAATTCTGGTATTTTTATGAAAACTTTCAATTTTTGATGAATAGTGAAAACACATGGTTACTATTTAAAAACCGACTTTTTACTTAAATAATTATTTGTTTTATTTATATTTATATTAGGTAAAAATTGATACATAATACCTATATAAGTTCAATTTAATTCATTGGAGTTATTTTATAATAAATTTAGATATATAAAAATTTTAATGAACTTTTCACCGTCTTTTAGCCACCTCCTAGGTGAGTTTGAAAATTTATATAAAACTTAATTTTACCGCTTCTGTGAGTGGAATTTCGAAAATCTGAGAGACACGGTTAATATCAAGGAGTAAAATGTGGTTCAATAAGATAAAAATAATTTTTGGGGAATAGTAACTTTTTACTTTTATTTAACAGGGTTAAAAGTAAATAGGGTAATTAAGGGTAAAAATATTATTATTATTACCCTAAAACATGTACTAATTATATTATATAAGTGTAATTCGACCAAAACCAACCTTAGTAATAAAATATGACCATTTAGGTCCACTTTTATTAGATGTGAACATTTATTATTAATTTATTTAAAGAAGGATGAAAATAGTTAAAATCAATTTTTAATAACTAAATAATTTTTAATATAGGGTTATACATAAGATAAATTCAGTTATAAATATTCATTGGATATCTAAAATGATTTCCTACACAATGGTATTTTATTTATATTTTTTATAAATTAAATATGTTAATTTATTTATGACACAATGACGATGCAGTAATTACCTTATTAATGAAATATTAACATAATGTATGTTATAAATACACAAATAAATGTAATTTGATACTTTTTATGAATTAAACTAATTTTATAGGTTTATATGACATGTTAGTATTGATTTAATTATCTTTTTTAAAACTAATCATGCTGTTATCATTTTTAAAAAAATCAATTACCAAATAGAGTCAAAATTGACATAAAATAGTTTTTAAAACAAATATTATATTATTAATTGTTCTTTTTTTCCTAAAAATCTAAGGTTCGGACAAATGACTTAGATAAGGTTATATATATTATTAATAAACAACTTGGGGTTCCTTTGTCTAGTTATTGTATGTTTATTAACCATATAGTGTAAGAAAACCAGAAGACACCGTAAAAGTTAAATTATTTAACTTAGAGTTAAATCTAAATGATAAGGTTAAAATAGTAACTAAACTTTTCTAAAATCTTTTGGATGAGCGTATTTAGGCCCATCCTTACCTTAGATTCTAAATAAAACAATTTTGAGCTATTAAAACCGAATATGTCTTTATAATAAAATAATATTTTATGTTTTTTCCTAAGGTGCCCCTTTCCTCTCTTATAAAAGGGAACCTCCTCCCTCTCCTCGCCACACCACATTGATCCTTCAAGCTCGACCAACCCCTAACCATTTCTCTTCTCCACTTCCCCAAAAACATTCCGGATGTTTTTTTCTTCTCAAAAGACCAACTCTACTTCCATAAGAGAAGGCTTAAACGAGGTGCATCGAAGAAGAGGTAATCTCTTCTTCTGATTCTCTAAAGTTTCTTTCTTCTTCTACTTATTCTTCTTTAGTTGTATCATTATAAAGTAATAAAATCAGTATTAATTATATACTGATATGTTATTATAGATATTAAACAACCTTATTTCAACTTCTATCCATCCTTTGGAAATCAAAATCACCGTGCGTGCGTACGTACGGAATACCGTCTCCACGTCGTGGTGTAATCTGTTTTCAACCACCACCTTACTTGGATGGGTATAATTGTGTAAATAAATAACTATATATGATTATTTTAAAGTAATATTGATTCTTAAATATTATACATCCACTTCAAAACAATTCCACGATCATGGGAATGATATCATCGCTAGTGCGTACGTACGGACTATCGTCTCCACGACGCGATTAGATTCATTCTCCATGTTAACCATTCATGAATGATTATAAAGTATATATAATAAGTAATCATGAAATAAATGACATAATAAGGATACTGGATTTATTTATATATATTTATGTCATTTACTTAATTCCATTCAATTAAATAAGGAAACGAAAACAGCGTTCATGCGTACATACGACCTACCGTCTCCATGACCTGTGTATTTCATTCCATTTATAGATCTATCATATATATATGTATATGATGAATATATATTATATATAAATCATCGTTTACATTATGGAATTAATTAAATCAGGATATAAGTAATAATATAAAGAACATCATGTCGAAACACGTACGATAAATGAAATGATTTTACCCAAAATACTACATTAACATGGAATTTACAAAAGAATGGGTAATATAAAGTCATAAGTGAACCATATATGATATCATAACAATGAATATGATTCTGTAATAAGTCAATGACATTATTTAAATCATTATACAGGATTTTCGGATACATACGAAGCATACCGGACGTAAGGTAATGGGTAATTTTGTAATCTCATTTTTTAACCGAGATTTCTTATATGTAAGTTTTTACTGGGGTTATATTTATCATCCACGTACCTGTTTTCTAAAAATGGTTTCATGTATGTTTAAAGTCCTTTTTACACATTTTGTCTTTTACTACATGGTATGTAAGAAATATTTCTTTTTTTTACCATATGAGGTACTTTTTTACTTTTCGATAAAATTACGAGAAGAATGCTTTTAAATTATACGGCATGAATGGATTTTTACGGTTTCATATCGCATAATTTTCAAAAATATTCCTCTACATGTTTTGATGGTTATTTTCTATAAAATTATTTTCTTTTACAATTTTGTGGCATTTTGTGAAAAGAAAATGATTTTTAAGGAGACAAGATATTTTCCTCAAGAATTCATTTCAAATGTTTTATCAAAACTATTTTCCATATAAGATGGCATTATTTAGCATGTTTATGTTTCAAGTATAATGTCTCTATTATTTACATGGTGTTATTTTTATTATGATGAAATGATATCCATTTGTTTTATATGGAAAATTTGATGATGTAATTATGTTTATGAAACCCATTTTATTCTTTGGGTTATGATGAATAATTTATGTTTAATTTGTGGAACAAGTAAGTATGATTTCATTATGAGATGGTTGGGACCTATATCTCCCGCAAATGCATTGGGTAAAGATTTATATATCAAGAGATAGACATGGCCGGAATGGTAAGTTAATCCAGTTTAGTAATACAGGACTGGAACGAGGAGTGAACTCCATTCAGAAAGGGACTTTGTCCTCTAAGATGGTCTTGGCAGAAATGCCTTGGCTACTATGGAAATCATATCATGTTCTTAATGGTTGCCACAATCACATGTTTTATTCCCATGATATTTTATCATGATTAATGTTTCTTTATTATCTATGCCTTATTTTCTGCCGTGTTTTATGTTATTGCCCAGGATTTCAATGTTTAAACATTATGTGCATGTTTTTAAGCTCAAATGTATATGATTTGTTTTATTTTATCCATGCTTACCCTTAATGAGCATTTGAGCTCCCCCTTTGTATGTTTTCTTTTCCCCAGGATTTAAATAAAGTTTTTTGGTAAGAAAACCCAAAGGGAAGATCTTTATGGGAAGATGTTGAAGATCTTTCACCATTATTAGAAGATTATGTTCCGAGTATCCAAAGACACTAAACTTTTATGGTCCTTTGGTGTTTGTTTTTGTTATGCATTAAGTATTCCGCAAAAGTAATGTAATGTCCATGCATGTCAAGCTTCAGGTATCTATAGTTTTAATGTGGGGTTATATAATTGATATATTTGACTATATATATTCATTAGAAAGCTTAACATATTTTCTACATCATGGGAATTGTTTTTTAATTTTTAATCATAAAATAAATAAAATTATTTATGACACAATGATGATGTAGTTTTTACATCATTAATGAATTATTTAAATAAATAAGAAGACAAAAATTAAAACAATATACAAAACTTATCCAATTACAATTGGATGAATTTATTTCGAACATGGGCCACCTTAGCTACAAATTTAATGATTTTTGGACATTTAGAAACCGAAAATCATTATATAATAAAATAATATTTCCAAACATTATAAAAGAGCCCCTCATCTCCATTATAAAAATCCCTCACTTATTACCCATTTCACACACTTATCAAGCCCTTGGCTGGCCCAAATTTTCTCCAATAATCTCCCAAGATCCCTCTATTCAACTTATAATCCTTACCTTAGGCAGGAAGTAGTTCAAGAAACCCTTTTGATTCAAACCAAAGGGAGTTACCTGATTTAAAGGTAACATCTTCACTTAAGTTATTTTATTTTATTTTATTTCTCTAACCCATAAACTCTTTTTATTACTTTATTTTATAACAACACAAGTATCCTCAATATACTTGGATGTTGTTATGATAATTATTCTACCTACACTCAGGTTCTAAACATCGACAAAATGTCCGATATGAACTCAAAAAATTAACTAATTATAATAGCAGGGTAAAAAGTGATATAAAAAGAATAATAAACACGAAAAATATTCTTAATCAAGTAGAAATAAACTAGTGTTTATCATTTAGGATGAACAAGGAATATTCAAGCGAGTCAAGTTGGACATGTGGTAAGGGATTCTTATCTCACTTTCAAGTCCGATAGATTTATATTGTTCCGCACTTATTTAATGAATGTGGTGTATTATGTTCTGACATTTTATATATATTATCATTACTCCCTTTATATTCATGGTATTCTCTAATTAATTTGGTGGTTATTATCTTTTGGTCATACAAATCGATCTATTACAATGAGGTAAGGTGTTTTCATCTCACTTTTATTCCTAAGAGATTCATGCTATATTTTCCTCTATTTCCTTTTGTGTGGTGTATGTAAGGACCATGAATGTATTAATTGTGTAATAGACTATAACTTATGGGTAATTACATATTAATTTTATGATCATTTTTTAATGAGGTTTATGTTTTGAAAGTTACCAAATGGGTGGGGGAACCATTCACCCTCCTCTTTTTAAAAGACTTCTTTTTGTTATTCCTTTTACTTTACATATTCTTTTGTTGGGATATGTTCTTATATATCCTTATTGATTTAAATTTTATGTCCATGTGATGATATACCCTTTTATATATCATCAACCATTTTATGAATTTTTAAAGTGACATCGTTAGGTTGTCGAATTTCTGTAGGGGAACTTCTTCGCCCAATTTTAATTATTGGCTAAACATCTAAATCATGATTATGTAGTGATATGAATATGTGTGAATGACTTATTATTGTTTTAGTCTTAATATCTACTTATATTTTTTGTATTTATATTTTTCACAGATAATTATGTAATTGATATATCCTTAATCTAATGATACCGTCCTTATAAGGGATTTCATCTCAATTTACATTCCATTGAGACTTAATTGTTGTTATGAACCAATTCACTTTTATATGGCGTATATACTGTCTTTTGGAATATTATATCATGAATACTTTTATTCTCATTATATTATAATATTTTGATTAAATGTTATTCCTCAATTATTTTTATTCAAGCGTCTCTCATTTAGTTAAAAACTCTTTAACTAAATTATCGTTTTAAATGATTTAAGGATTTATTATTCTAAATCATTCTCATTAGTGTCAACGTTTTAAAAATGGTTTTAGGATTTATTAATGTTTTAAAATGTTAATTCCTTTTAAATATTTAAAGTGGTATGAGACACGTTGATTCAAAAATCTATTTATCAAATGTTTTAAATGGTTTTGAAAATGGTTTGACAAAGCATTGATTATGTCTATATCTTGAAATGATATGTTGTGATTGAAATATGGAAATTTTATCTTCCCTTTATGAATGTTTTAAGTGTCATGAATATGATAGGGTTCTTGGGAATTGTTTACATATACAGGTGGTTCCGTGATAAACCTAGGGTGGGTGAGCCCGAGATAGCTCTCCAATGCATTGGGTAACGAGACAAATGTAAACGTTAATGTTTCTCCAAAGAGATTTTGGGAATATACTATGATGCATATTCCAAATGTGACTCCCTATGTAGCTGTGATATCTAAAATGTATGTATCTTATGTATTACATAAGTTTCCTGTATGATTTATGATTTTTGAATGTTATTCATAAATCTTATGATTTCATGAGGTATGTTATGACTGAGAAGTATGGTTTCATTGATTTGTATTTATTTATGGGATAATGTTTCATTTCCTTGTTTTGTAACCCTTACTAAGCTTTTTTTACTCATCCCAAGTTTTTTAAAGGTATTTCACAATACATAAGGAGGAATAGGTTCAAGGACAAGATTGAGAAAAATTCATGCTATATAAAATATGGAACTGGACAGGACTCTTCCTTAAGAGTTTTTATTTTATGAAAAAAAGGTTTTTGAGTAGAAGTGTCTACTTTGTAAATTTTGAGATGTAATGCAATAGTTATGTCCAAATTATCTAAAACTATAATCCTGAAAAATTTCCCAATTTGAATTATTAATTTAATTCAAGATTATGAAATGTTTCAAGGCCGGGTCCTTATAGTTGGTATCAAAGGTCTGTTCAGATAACTTTAGAGGATAGGGTGTTATTTAATCATAAGTCAAATAACCATAAATGGTTAGCATTTTAGAAAGAGTCATAATTATTTTATAGGTGATAAATGGTTATTACATTTTGGGATGAAAAATGAAAGGTATAAGTAACCTTTGTTGTTAAAATATGTTATGGTTATTTTAGAGGATAGGGTGTTATTGACTCTTTTTCAAATGTGGGACTATAAATGATGTTTCTGTGCCCAATTTTTTTTTTAAAATTGTGAGGAATCAATACAAAAAAGGGGTGAAGGATGTAACATACTAGGTAAATAAATAATAAGTCGTTTTTGTATTTTTTTAATATTTTTGAATTAAATGTTACTTTAACTATAAAGGGGACTCTATGTTCGATGGCGTACTCGATACACAACAACAGGTTTCTTTGAAATCTTACCTTGCACACTAATAATATAATAAAATTATTTAAAATGGTAGTTAACTCTGAGCCGTTGTGTTGGTGGGAGTTAATATAACTAACTAAAATATGATTATAAATTTTTGATAAATGTTTTTACATTCATCCAATAAAAGTTAACGGCTTAAAATGTGAATGAAATGCAATTTTGAGCACACATACTCTAATATTCATTAAAAGATCGATTTACTGCTTTTTGATGAAGGACCCTTATTAAATATAGTTTTTGTCATTTTTATATGTTATTTTTGACAAAATAAAATTCTTATATAGAATCGGGACATCAAAATTTACTTTGGATGAAATTTTGGTATTTTTCTGATAATGTTCATTTTTAAATGAATAGTGAAAAATGCAGTATTTTAATTCAAAATAGCCTTTTAATATAAATTATTTATATGGTTAGATTATCTTTTTAATTTTTTTTAAAGTGTAAATAGATTATATTTTTATCATTTAGTCCAATTTTGGCCATTGGATGTAATTTCACTTTCAAATTGGACATTAACAAGTATTAATCTTTTGATAGTTATTATTTCATAAAAACATACTTTTTGTTTTGTCAATGAGAATTAATTATAGAATTAAATAATGGAAATTATATGATTTTAATTTGGTAAAATAGACATCATTTTTTAATTTCTAATATCAAATTTATCTTAGGGTGATTTTTTTGTATTTTTCTAAAAAATATCCATTTTTGTTGTATAGTGAAGAACACTTCGTTATTGTTTAAAACCGAATTTTTATTTAAAGAATTATTTTTAAATTTAATTTTTTTTTAAAGTCAAAATAGATAAATTATACCTATATTAATACAATTTAATACATTGGATTCATTTTATAATAAGATTCGATATATAAAATTCTAAAGAAATTTTTAACGTCTTTTTACCCACATTCTAAGTGCTTTTCCAAATTTGCATAACACGTAATTTTACCCTTTTGTGAATATAATTTCAAAAATCTTACATGCATGGTTGTAATTAATAAGTAAAATGTGGTTCAATGGGATGAAAATAATTTTTGGTGAATAGTAACTTTTGAGTTTTACTAACCACGATTAGGGGTAAATAGGGTAATTTAAGGTAAAAATAATGTTATAATAATTTAAAATTACCTCGACACTTGTCCTAACCTTATTGGATGAGTCATGGACGACTGATAAAATCTATGGGTCAATTTTGGGACCTCATGGATCCAATTGGCCAGGATAATGACATTAATAACCGTTAATAGAAAGTAAAAATAAAAATGTCATAAACATATATTGTTTTACTAAAATAATTTTAATGTGGGGTTATATAATTTATATATTTGAATATAAATATTCATTATAAATATAATACTATTTCCTACAAAATGGTATTTTTTTTATAATTTTTAGACATCAAATAAATAAAATTATTTATGACACAATGAGGATGTAGTGTTTACATCATTACTAAATGATTTAAATAAATTAGAAGATAACAATTAAAAAATATTTGAAACTCAACCAATTATTATTTGATAATTTTAATTTAAACATGGGACACCTTATCTTTGACTTTAATGATTTTTGGATCTTTAGAAACCGAAAATCATTATATAATAAAATAATTCAAATATTCCAAAAGAGCCCCTCCTCTCCCTTATAAAAAGCCCTCACTTTCTACCCATTTCACACATTTCTAAAGCCCTAGACTCATCCAAACTCTACTCAAATAATCTCCAAAGATCCCTCTCTTTATCCTAGAAACCTTAACTTAGGCGTAAAACACTTTAAGAAACGATTTTGGTTCAAACCAAAGGGAGTTAACTGATTTAAAGGTAACGTTTTTTCTTAAGTTCTTTTGTTTTATTTTACTTCTCTAACCACTAAAAACTTTTTATTCATTTATTTTATAAAAAAACAGTATCCTCAATAAACTATGATTTTTTTATCAGAAGGATTCGATCTACACTTACACACAACTCAACTTAATGGGTAAAGAACATACTATTTCTGTGGAAGGTGAACTACTGCCTCACGAAATGATGATTGTTCAATTATCTCCTACCTCCACTCATGGTGGACATTATGATGGAACTATATCTATATCTGATATATATTATATTTATGTTTTCTTTATGCTTTTGTATTTTCATTTTTATATCATACCTTTATGGTTCCATTGATGGGTAGACCTGATAATTTAATTTGAGGAAGGGCGGACTACTGCTACCACAAAGTGACATGACTCGTTAATTCCATACGTGGGACATATAAAGGATAGAATTTATGAAATTACGTAACATATGTGACATATATAATATACTGAAATTAATATATACCTATGAATCAATATGTTTTCATTCCATAAAAATATGAAATAGAAAGGAAAGTAGCGTTCATGTGTACGTACGGCTTACCGTCTCCATGAACGGTGCATTTCATTTCATATCTGCAAATGTTATGTACTATTATAAATAAATATATATACAGGATATATATGATATATATATGAAATATAAATAATGAATATCATTATAGATATAATGTAATTTTGACCACATGGACAATTTGTAATTATAACAAGTTCATTTTTGACTCAAGTTCCGAACATCGACAAAATGTCCAATATGAACTCAAAAAATTAACTAATTGTTAATGTAGGGTAATAAGTGATATAAAAGGAATAATAAAATTGAAAAATATTATTAAGAAAGTATAAATTAAATAATGTTTATCATTTATGAATAACAAGGAACATACGAGCGAGTCAAGTCGGACACGTGGTAAGGGATTCTTATCTCACTTTCAAGTCCAAGAGATTTCAATTGTTCGCAACTTATTTCATGAATGTGGTGTATTATATACTACCATTTGATATATATTATCATTATTCCATTTATATTAATGGTATTATGTAATTAATTTGGTGGTTTTTATCTTTTGGTCATATGACTTGATTGATTACAACGAGGTAAGGTGTTTTCATCTCACTTTAATTCCCGTGAGATTCATGCTATATTTGCCACTATTTAATTTTGTGTGGTGTATGTACTAATCATGAATGTATTAATTGTGTAATATAATTAAATTTATGGGTAATTACATCTTCATTTTATGATCCTTATTTCATGAGATATATGTTTTGAAAGCTACCAAATCGGTGAGGGAACCTTTCACCATCCTCTTTTGAAAATAATTCTTTTTGTTATGTATTTTAATTTACATATTATTTTGTTTGTATATGTTCTTATATATCCTTATTACTTTAAATTTTATGTCCAAGTGACGATATACGCTTTTATATCTCATAAACTCATTTTCCGAATTTTTAATGTGACGACGTTAGGCTGTCGAATTTCTGTAAGGGAACTTCGTTGCCTAATTTCAATTATTTGGGTTAAACCTCTACTTCTTGATCATGTCATGTTATGAATATCTTTGAAAGACCTATTATTGTTTTACACTTAATATCCACTTATATTGGGTGTATTTATATTTTCCACACATAATTACGTAATTGATTTATCCATAATCTAAGGATACCGTCATTATAAGGGATTTTTGTCTCAATTTACATTCCATTGAGACTTCATTGTTGTTATGCACCAATTCACTTTTATATGGTGTATATACAGTCATTTGGAGTATTATATGATGAATACCTTTATTTTCATGATATTATAAAGTTTTGATTAAATGTTATTCCTCAATTATTTGTATTCAAGCATCTCTCTTTTTGTTAAAAACTCTTTAACTAAAATGTCATTTTATATGTTTTAAGGATTCATTATTCTAAATCTTTCTCATAAATGTCCATGTTTTCAAAATGGTTTTAGGATTTATTAATGTTATGAAATATTAACTCTTTTAAAATATTTAAAGTGGTATGGGACACTTTTACTAAAAAATCTATTTATTAAATGTTCTAAATGGTTTTGAAAATGGTTTGATAAAGGAGTGATTATGTCTATATCTTTAAATGATATGTTGTGATTGAAATATAGAAATGTTATCATTACTTTATGGTTGTTTAATGTGTTAGGAATATGTTATGGTTCTTGGGAATTGTTTACATATATGGGTGGTTCCATGATAAACCTAGGGTGGGTGAGCCAGAGATAGCTCTCCAATTCATTGAGACGGAGGTAAACATTAATGTTTCTCCTAAGAGATTTAGGTAATATACTTTGATGGGTATTCCAAATGTGACTCTCTATGTAGCTGTGATAACTACAATGTATGTATGTTATGTATTGTAACACCCCAAGTAAATAAATAATATTTCATTTTCATATTTATCTATATTTGTGAATAAAATATTAATATTACTTTAAAGGGAATGCTATCCTCGATGGCATACCCAATATGCAACAACAAGTATCTTTGAAATCTTACGTTGCACTCTAATAATAAAATAAAATTATTTTAAATGGTAGTTAACGCCTAGCCGTTGTAATGGCGGGAATAAACAGAACTAACTACAGTATGATTATATATGTTTGTAAAATATTTTTTCTTTTTACAATAAATGTTAGAGGATTAAAAATGCGAATGAATCCAAATTTAAGCGTAAACATTCTAATATTCTTTAAAAGGTCAATTAACCGCCTTTTGATGGAGAACCTCTTTTAAATCCACTTTTTGAAAATGTTATGTGTTATATTTGACAAAAATAAAATTCTTCTTTAGAATCGAGACACCAAAATTTACTTTGTGTAAATTTTTGGTATTTTTCCGAAAAAGTTCAATTTTTAATGAATAGTGAAAATGTTGTATTTTAAATCAAAAACTATTTTTAATCTAATTTATTTATATTATTAGATTATCTTTTTAATTGGTTTTAAAGTGAAATTAGAATATATTTTTTCCATTTAATCCAATAGTGTTCGTTGGAATTAATTTCACTTTGAAATCGGACTTAAACTAGTGTCAATCTTTTGATACATTTTGTTTCATAAAAACACACTATTTTTTTTTTTGACAGCGGAAATTAATTATTAAATTAATTAATGAAACTTATATGTTTTGAATTTTGTAAAATATACAACATTTTTGAATTCAGAATATCAAATATAGCTTAGGGGGAACTTTGGATAATTTTCTGAAAAACTTCAATTTTTGATGAATAGTGAAACCACTAAGTGGTACTTATAAAAACTGATTTTCCGTTTAAATGAAATTTTTCCATCATTTTGTTGTGAATTTCAAAAATCCGACATACATGGTTTTAATTAAGAATTAAAATGTGGTTCAATGGGATTAAAATAATTTTTTGGTGAATAGTAACTTATTAAGTTTTTAATCGCGATTAGAGGTAATTAGTGTAGTTTAAGGTAAGAATAATGTTTTAATAAAATGAAATTACCTAGACACATGTCCTACCATCATTGGATGTGTCATGGCCTACCAAGAAAATCCATGGTTTAACTTGGGGACCCCATGGAGCCACTTTGGTTGTAAAATGACATAAATACCTTTTTAGTTAATGTTAAAGTAAAAATTACACAAACATGAGATGTTTTACTAAAACAATTTTTACATGGGGTTATACAAGACATATTTTTTTACTATAAATATTCATTGGAATGATAAATATATTTACTACATCATAGTATTTTTTGTAATTTTTATACATTAAATAAATTAAATTATTTATGACATCTTGATGATGCAGTGGTGACCTCATTATTTAACGATTTAAATAAAATGGAAAGATAATGTAATATCTAGGACCTACACATGTCCAAAACCTATTAGATAAGTTGATTTAGGACCCTTATCACCTTATCCTCGAAACACATCAATGTGGGACCATTAAAATCCTAAACTCATTATAAAATAAAGTAACATTTCCTTACTTTCCAAGAGTGCCCCTCCTCTCCTCTTATAAAAGGCCCCCACCTCTACCTCCATACCCACACTCCCAAATCCTTTGGCTCGTCCAAACCCGGCCCATTTTGTCTCTCCACATCCCCCTATAACTACCTAAAGCCTCACTTTGGGCAGAAGTTTTCCCAAAGAAGCCTTTGAGCTCAAACCAAAGGGAGTTACCCGATTTTAAGGTAATGCCTTCAATTATGTCCTTTTGTTTTATTTTTCTTCTCCAACCCCCTAAACTCTTTTTATTATATTATTTTGTAACAAATACAGTATATTAAATATACAAGGATGTTGGTATAAGAAGTATTCGAGATACACTTACACACACCTTCGTCTAATGGTTAAAGAACATACTGTTTCTGTGGTTGGCGATTTTCTGCCTCACGAAACGATGATTGTTCAACATTCTTCTAACACCTTCAAAGGTGGCCATTAAGATAACACTATATTTAAATATGATATATAATATCTTTATTTTTTACTTAAGCTTTTGTATTTTTCATTTATGGCATACCTTTATGGTTTCCATTATGGGTAAATGCGATATCTTCATTTAAGGAATTGCGGACTGCCTCCCCCTCAAAGTGATTTGATTCGTTAATACGATATGTGGTACGTATAAAGGATATTTTTAATTATATTATATATGATACCATACTGGAATACTATTATGTATCATTATGTTTTAATTCCATTAAATATGAAATAGAAATGGAAGTAGCGTTCATGCGTACGTACGGCTTACCGTCTCCATGAACGGTACATTTCATATCTTGTCTCAAAATGTTATGTACTATTATATGTGCATATATATAATTGATATATATGTAATATATTACATCTAAATGATGTATATCATTCTTTAATTATAACATATATATATATATATATCTCATTTTGTTTTAATTCCATTTATATGACAAAAAATTAAAGTTGTGTTCATGCGTACGTACGGCCTACCGTCTCCATGAATGGTGCTTTTAATTTTTATCTACAAATTCTATGGAATAGTATAAAATGAATATATACTGGATATATATGATATTTAAAACATCAATACTATTCTGGATATGATGTACCTATAATTACATGGAAAATTATTTTCTAACAAGTTCAATTTTTGACTCATGTACCAAACATCGACAAAAACGGCTGATATGAACTCATATTATTAACCAATTATTATAACATTATAATATGTGATATGAACTGAATTATAATAATTATAGGAGGTCCTTAAGAAATTATAAATTGACCAATGTTTATTATTTAGGAATATAATGAAACGAACAAGACAAGTCGGACTTGAGGTAAGGGATCATACCTCTCTCTTTCTTTGCAAGTACTCTCTTTTATGTCATTTCTTTTACGCTCCATGTTCTTATGATGGAGGATTTTATTTTATGTTCCACTTTATGTAATTTTTATGTGATGAGAGACCCTATTTGATCTCATCAATCCATTTTTGGATGTTTTATGTGGCGCCGTTAGGCTGCCGAATTTTCATAAGGGGATTTTCATCTCACTTTTTTTCCCGTGAGATCCATGCTACATTGGCCACTATTTCCTTTTTGTGTGGTGTACGTACTGCCCACTATTTTACTATTAGTATAACATAATCTCATTTATGGGTAGTTACATCTTCATTGTATGTCCCTTCTTTCATGGGGTGTACGTTTTTAAAGTTACCCAAATCGGTAAGGGAACCTTTCACCCTCCTCTTTTTAAAAGACATCTCTTGTTATGTCTTTTAATTTACATCTTTTTATGTTGGGATATGTTCTTTTATATACTTATTGATGTAAATTTTATGTCCAAGTGATGATATTCTTTTTTATCTCTCATCAAATCATTTTCTGAATTTTGATGTGATGTCGTTAGGCTGTCGAATTTTACCAAGGGAACTTTTTAACCCAATTTCGATTTCTTTGGGTTCAACATGTAGTTGTTGAATATGTCATCCTTTGAATATGTGTGAATGACCTTTTATTGTTTTACACTTTATATCCACTTATATTGGGTGTATTTATATTTGTCACACATAATTTTGAGATTGATTTGTCCTTAATTTAAGGATACCTTCTTTATAAGGGATTTCATCACATTTGACATTTCTATTGAGACTTCATTGTTGTTATGCACCAATTCACTCTTATATGGTGTATATACTGTCCTTTGGAATATTATATCCTGAATCAATTTATTCTCATGCTATTATAATGTTCTGAAAAAATGTTATTCCTCAATTATTGTATTCAAGTGTCTCTAATTTTGGTAAAACCCTTTTAACCAAAATATCGCTTTAATTTTTTTAAATATTTGTTCTTATTAATATCCATGTTTTCAAAATGGTTTTAATGATTTATTTATATGGATATTAATGGTTTAAAATTTTAAAAGCTTCAAGGTGGTATGGGACACTTTGTTTCAAAAATCTCTTTATTAAATGTTTTAAATGGTTTTGGAAATAGTTTCTTTTTGAATTGATTCATTATTTCAATATACTAAATTGTAATATTGTTATTGAAATGTGGAAATTTTATGTTTTCATTGTGCATGTTTTATGTGATACGTTTATGTTATGGTTCTTGGAATTGTTATGAAAACGGGTGGTTCCGTGATAAACTAAGGGCGGGTGAGCCTGATATAGCTCTCCAATGCATTGGGTAACGCGAAGGAGTGAAAAATTAAGGATTATCCGAAGAGATTTAGGGAATATACTGTGGTGGGTATTCCAAACGTCACCAAGAGGGTTACTCCCTACGTAAGATTGTTATGAATTCCTCAAGTTACCTTTTATGTCTTATGATTTCTATGATTTATTCATGATTTGGTGTGGTATGTTAAAGTGCCTATGTTTTATGGGTAAAGTATGATTTCATTCTTATGTATATATGAATTCATGTTTCCATTCCATATTTTTTTTATAACCCTTACTGAGATTTTTATGCTCATCCCATGTTTTATTGAAATGTTTTTCACAGGTCAAGTGAAAGGTACATGAAATGATGATAGTGTTAAGGAAGTTTCAAGAAAGAATCCATGTTTTATTTTAAATATGTTTCCATTGAGGGGAAAAATGAATACTATCTTTTATGTAACCACTTTGTTTAAATGTGGAATGTAATGCAAGATTTATGATCTAATTCTCTAAAACTCTAAACCTGAAAAAATCCTCAATGTGTAATCTTGTAATAAGACAAGATTAAGTAAGGTTTAAGGCTGGGGCCTTATATGTATGCTATATGTTACCTTTATTATTTATTATTTCTAAATGTTATTCATAAATCTAATTATTTCATGATGTATGTTATGATTGAGAAGTATGGTTGCATTGATTTGTATTTATTGATGGGATAATGTTTCCTTTCCTTATTTTACAACCCTTAATAAGTTTTTTATGTTCATCCCATGTTTTTGAAATGTTTTTAATGGTAGATAAAGAGAAATAGGGTCAAGGAAGAGATCAAGGAAAATTAATTCTATCTAAAATATAGAACTGGACAGGACACTTTTTTATGAGTTTTTATTTTATGAAAAAATGGTTTCTAAGTAGAAGTGTCTACTTGGTAATTTTTGAGATGTAATGTAATAGTTATGGACTAATTTTCTAAAACACTGAACCTGAAAAGATCCTAAATTTGAATTATTTATTTAATTCAATATTTTGAAATGTTTTATGGCCGGGTCCTTATTCTACTAATTTCAAAAGAACAAATAGTTTTAAAATTGAAAATAATGTTATTTTATAAAAATAATATTTTATTAAATTAATTATAAATCATAAAAATCTCAAATTTTGTAAATGGGATTGTATACTTTCTAAAATATCATACCATGTGCTATCATATTCCATCAGGATCCATTTGGACTATCAATGACATTATTATATTTAAAATTTTTAAGAAATCTCATGTGTGTCCTTCCCCTCCCTTATAAACGAACACCACTTCATTCACTTCTTCACAGCACATTGAGCCTTCTGGAATTAAAAATATCATCCATGTTATATTATAAAATACAATATCCACATGATATATGTTATTTAATTCCCAAAAGTGAAACCCTAGATCACTTAAGTGGAGGTATAAGAAATTCGTCTCAATGAAGAGGTAATCTCTTTAACCGATCACTTTCTATTTTAATATCCTTGACCCCTCTAAAGATATTATATTACACAAAGAATAAAAAAATTATGTATGATAAATATATTTAATATTGATCATGATTATGAAACTACCATTATACAACCACTTTCCATAAAATGGGAAGTGAAATTATCACTCGTGCGTACGTACCACTTACAATCTTCACGTGGCTATACAATTCATTTTCCATAAACATATTTAATGGATGTTTTTTATGACAGGAATAATGTTTATATATGATTTTATGAAATAATTATTCTTATTAATGATAATATCATATCTATCTTCTTATCTTTCATACTATTGGAAAAAATAACATTACTCATGCATACAAGTGGACTACCACCTCCATTAAGTGATGTTATTCATTTCACATTTATATTTTAATTGGATAGTATTTTGGGTATATTTGATGAATATATATGATATATATGATAAATAATTTTTATGGAAATGTGAAATATTATTTAGCTTAATTTTTTCCATCCATTGAATAATTAAAACAACATTTATGCGTAAATACGTTCTACCATCTATGAACGCTGTAATTAATTTTCTCTATCTACCATTATGGATAGAAATAATTATATGTACATAATGAAAATATATTATATTTATATCATGATTTAAATTTTTGATATGATGGAAACATGACAAAAATATAAGTACCAAAACTTACAAACAAGAACATATAAAAAAAATGAAGGATAAATCTCCTAAAACAATTATTTTAATAAAGAAGTGTTAAAAAGTTGGGGATAAATTATTTTATGTAAATAATATATGTTCAGAACTAATGAATTTTATTATCCTCTGGTTATTTCATTAAAAGGTAATCTTTTATTTTATTTAACTCATTTTAAGTACTCATGAAATTGTACATTTATTTTTGGGGAAAATAGACATTATCTCTCTCTTTTGTCGTAAAATATTTTTCTTCCAAATTCATGTTTTAAAAAAAGTTTTAAATATGGTTTTTACTGTTATCATATGATTTTTATAGTCATTTTTATCCAATTATGAATTTTTACTACATGGTTTGAAAGTAATATTCTTTTCGTTTTATAAATTAGGTAATTTTTAACGATTTAATTAACAGTGTAAAAGGAATGTTTTTAACTTGTACGACACAAGTGAATTTCCCCACCATAATGAATAATTTTTTGTTTGAATATTCCTTTACAATTTTACATGGTTATTTATGAAGAACTTTTTTTGATTATATGTGTTAATTTTATTAAAAAATATGTTAATTCAAGATGGGATGGGCAATTTACTCAATAACATTTTAATGATATTTTAATGGTATTTATATTCATCCATGATAAAAAATTGATTTAAATTATTATTTAATAGGGATATGATAAAAATATATCATCCTTATTATTTCTTTGGATGGTTTATGTTTATTATGGCATGATTTTTATGAATCCTTTTTATTTTCCAGGGGTTAAGTTGAGATGAAATGTTTATAAAACCCATTTCTTTCCATGATTTCTAATATAATTAATGTTTTAGGATCTTTTGAATGAAATATGTATGATTTTATCTATGTGATGGGTGGTACCTATATCTCACTCCAATGTATTGGGTAAATATAGATAACTCATGATATTATACATGAACCTTCATTCATGTTAAAATTTTTAAGTGTGGACATAGCTTTAATGTCTATAAGATTATGTGTGGACCTAGATTTCAAGTTCATAAATTAATACATGGACCTAGTTCTCATGTTCATAAGATTTTTCATGGACATGGTTTCATGTACATATGTTTATTCAAGGGCCTTATTTCCTATATTTAACTTAATCAGTGACACCTTAATTATTTTTACATGTTCAAAGTGTTATAATCTGATGTATTTCATAAAATCATGTTTTATTTTATTGTCATGTTTTTAGGGCTCATGTTATTTAATTCCACTATGATTCATCTCTTAATGATTATCATGATTTACACCACGACTCGAGACAATGATCATTGTTATTATGGTTATAGTCTTCAAATTTTAATCTCATATTATCATAGCCCTATTATCATTTTATGCTTATATGATCATTTATACCTCACTTATTTACCCTTTTTAAAAATATGATCACAACCATTATTATGATTCTTTTCTTGAGGTTATGAAGAATGGTTTTTGGAATGTTATGATTACGAAAAGATCTATTTCTGAATATTTAATCGGTACTGTTATGAACCAATTTTATTTGAATCCATGTTTAAAAAAGATAAATGAACTATATTATTCTGGAATAAATCGTTATGTTATGTAATGAATATTCATCTATTGAGATGTAATATCTATTTATGAAAACAATGGATTTCAATAGCTGTTATCATAGTAAGGTTTTGTTTTCCTTTGGATGATATGTTGAGAAAACATTCAAGAGTACCCTATGGATAGGTCTATGTATATCATAATATTATAATGTTTTAGAAATAGTCATGGATGACCTAGGAGAAACCTAAGGTGTCATCGATTGAAAATGTGTCTCGATTTATACATAAAATGAATGATATTTCATGATAGTGTTGTTTACACTATGATTATAATTTCTAATACTAATTTTTCTAGATGGAACCCAAATTAAATGTGCAAATAAGGATTGGGGTGGCCAATGAAACGAAATTCATTATGTGTAACCAATTGTCTTAATAGAGGTGATGTGATATATTGTGAAAATGAAAAATCAACTCCTTCAAAATATTAATTTTAATAGGAATCATGTTGAACATATGAATTCACTAATAGAGAGAAACATGTTATTGCCTCATTTATGTGAAAAAATACACCCCCTTCTATTTGTATCATTGTCCACTTGTGTTTGAGTAATGGATCGATGTGAGAGAAAAGAAATATTTCATTCTTCAGTGCTCGAACCATGATAATTGTTTCCTAGATATTTATCCATTTGAAGGTGAACAAGACCGATGGTGGATTATTATTAAGAATAAGAGGAAATATGAGGAAATTGACTTTATGGAATGTGATGAGTATAAGGGAATATTTTTATCTGAGTACTTCCCTCATTTCCTACTTACAAAAATAGAGAAGGCATTACTTGACCTTAAGAAGAATGTTGACGAATCCATTGGTACCTATGAGGAAAATATTACAAAACTTGGAAAATATGCTTTAGGTTTATTCATTGTCCCTAAAATAAATACTGATCAATTTTTTAGTGAATTGAAACCAAATCATTGAAATTCATTATCAATACGGGACTTTGTAATCTATGAGTAAATCATTTAATGTGCACTAAAAGTGGAAATGGAAGCTGGAATCCCACATGGTTCTGTTGATAATAAATGGAAGATAGAGCTTCATGGAAGCACTAGTGGTTTGTCACATGGAGGTAGTATTTTTTCAACATAAAACATGTAAAAAATGTGGGAAGGAGAACTCAGATGAATACCTGAAAAGAAAAAGAAAATGTTTGAAGTATGAAATGCTCGTATATTGGGAAAAAGAGTGGTCAAGTGATGTGAACAGTCCAATAAATGAAAGTAATAGATAAATATTTCATTACAATATTCTAATTCATCGTTATCACTACAAATTAAAATAGTTTGTGAATTATGTGAATTAATTCCCTAATATAAGGGATAATAATGACAATAAATTTAAAAATCTCTAAAGTCAAAGGAAAAAAGGGAAAACATATGAAATCAAATAGTTGATGTGAATCATGATAGTTAGGGAACACATATCATCCACTCTATAATTGGTAATTCCATGATGATGTGTGTATAAATAATCCATATAAATATTGTACCTAGTATTGATATTTTTTGTGATCCAAGAATTGATTAACTCTCCCAATATAGATTATATATATATTTTTTGAAAAATGAAATAATCTGTGCTATCTTGAATAAACCTGTGGTAATCTATTAGTACAATGATATACCCAAAAATCAAGTGGAATTATTTTTTTGTCTATGATAAGAACATATTTGAGGAATTTTTTGTGTATTATCTTTTAGAAGAATATATGATTTTAATGTTAAATTATTTTTGGAAAAGAATAGTATATATTACTGAATATATGATCATGGTTTATTACTTTTTCATGAGGATTTATTAGAGATGAATATTATTTTTAGTTTATCATGGAAGGATATGAGATCAAATCATATTTGGGTTTCAATCATGGCCTGAACCATTTTGGAAAATTGGTATTAATGTATGATTTATCATAACCTATACAAATAATTTTGGTTTGGGTAAATACAGAGATAGAAGGAATGAATTATCATTCATTTATGTAATTTATTATTTTTTAAGGGTTAAATTTAGTACTTCATTTATGAAAAATTCATCTCAAATACTCATCGTTTGTAGAAACATATTACATTACATTGAAAATTTTAATAAAGGACAAAATTTAACTTGTAATGTAAGTATACTGATATAGATTTATAAGGAATACATAAAATCTAGGAAGGGGATCTAATAAAAAAATGTCCCCATATAAACTTTCATTCTGATTACCTAATTGTAATTTAATCCATATCAAGATTATGGTTTTTATTTGTTAAATTTATCCTCACCAAGTTCATAATAAATATCTATTAGTAATTGGGAGTATTTTTGTATTCCATGTTCATATTTTAAAATCCAAAAAATGTTTTCATTATTAGGTCACCTGATTTTATATTTTTTAGGAAACATTGAATTTTTATATTTTCCCATTTAAGGGAGGTTTTATCATTCCTTTGTATGATGTGGGTTTTGAAAATTAAATTTTCTAATATTAACCCATTAATTATCATGAGAAATTGTGGTGGTAAAATTTATTTAATGAGAAAATATAACACACCAATATGTTATGAAATAAATCTTTCAAATATCTATAACTTTTTTAATAGAAAGCATCACAAGGAATAATAATTTTAAAACAACCATGATATACTATTAAAAATATTATTAGTTAATGATATCACTATACTGTTAAATCGGAGGGTTTGAATATGATTAAATAATTTATGAAATATATATATTATCTCTACTAATAAAATTAAATTTTTTTTATTGATTAATCATCTAATATTTTGAAAATTCATTTTATTCTTTTAAAAAGTAAGGTTTCTTCAAGAATGATTTTGATTATTTTTCCGAGAAAATAATAATTTTTTTTGAAAATTTTAGAAAATGTATTTTATATAATTAACATCATTTTTTAAACCATAAGATTAATTTTTTTAAAAAATTTGGTATTTTTTGAAAGGTATGGTTTCTCAGTGAATAGTAAAAAATAACGATTTTTGTAAGATATTCATTTTATTTTCAATAAAAACGATATTTATTCTTATAATTTTAACTCAAATTAACACAAGGTTTATTCTAAAATCTATTATACACATTTTATAGGTTTCCTTTATACCAAATAGACTATCCCTAGAGCCCATTAATAGGAGATCTAATGGGGTTTTCTCAAAGAAGAGGTGATTACCTTAATCGATCACATTCATTTTCATTCTTCTTTTACCATATATAAATTTATAATATCTATAATAAAATAAAAAATTAAGTATCATAAATATACAAATATTTTATTATTATTATATAACAACCATTATCCAATGTTTTTTCCATCAAATGGGATGTGAATGTATCACTAGTGAGTACGTATGACATACATTCTCCACATAGAATTACAATTCATTTTACATCAACATTTTTCATTGATGGTAATTATAATTGGTTTAAACTTTCTATATTTTGTTTTTTTTACAATTATCATTTTAAATGACAATAATATATATAAATTATTATCGTCAGAATCATTTGAAAAAAAATTTATCAGACGTGCGTACATGTGGACTACCACCTCCATTAAAAAATATGATTCGTTTCTAATTTCTATTATACTTGAATGGAATGTAATATGTGATTAAGGAATATATATGATATATATGATATAATAATGTTTTATAAATCTGAAATATTATTTATATTTTTTCGTTCCATCCATTGAAAAATGAATACAATGTTTATGCTTACGTTTGACCTACTATCTCCACGAAGGGTGTTATTTATATTTTATCTCTACAATTATTGATAACTATAAATATATGTATATAGATAATATATATAATATTTATATCATGAATATAATTATATATATTATGAATCAATGATCAAAATACAATTAATAAAACAACTAAACCGGAACATACATGAAAATGAAGCAGATATCCCTAGGAAATAGTGAATTTAATAAAAAGTGTTAAAAATGGGTGGTAAAGGATTATATGTAAATCATATATAGTATTATATATATTTATATAAATCTAAAATATATTTATAATAATTATATATTTTTATATGTGGTTCCAATGCATAATATGGAATTCGGTCCTAAAGTAAGGGGTTTTAATCCAACTTTTACTTCTTTGAGATACATACTATATTGACTACTTATTAATTTAATGTGGTGTATATATTTACCCTTATTTTATCATGCGGTTTTTCTAATGAAAATTTTCAGATTTAAATATTTATTTAAGGAATTTTATTTTATCAAGATTATGATTTAAAAGTTACCAAAGTGGTAAGGGTATAATGCCACAATCTCAATATTCATTAGGATTATTTCTAATTAATTTTCCCATGATAAAATATTGTGATATATTTCTCAAGAAACATATGAAATTTCATCTCCTGTGTGTATTTATTTAAAATATATTTTTCCTTAATATTTACACATATTATTTACTCATGATATTGAAAATACAATTTTAAGGATAATCAACTTTATTTATCTCTGCAGTCATTAATTTTTTTCTTATATATCCATGTTTAAAAAATAAGATTAATAAAAAGTTTTTACTATTATCATATGATTTTTTAAGTCATTTTACCCATTTTTTAATTTTTATAAAATGTTATGAAAGGAATATTCTTTTCTTTTTTCTATTGTGGTATGAATGACTTTTCCCACCATCTTGAATAATTTTTTATTTTATTATTACTTTAAAATTTTAAATTTTTAGTTACAGATAATACATTTTCTTTTATTTTTGTGTAGTTTTCTATAAAAAATAGATATTTTAGACCAAAAATGTTATTTTCCACAAGAAAATTTTAATGATATTTTAACGGTATTTCTATTCATCATTAATAATAACCCTTGATTTCAATTTTTCATTACTAGTGATATGATCCAATGATACCATTCCTATTCTTTCTCTATAAGGTTTATGATTATGATGATATGATTCTTATGAACCCATTTTCGTTACCATTACTTAGGCTATGTTGACATGATTATAAAACCCATTTAATTTCCTGACTTCTAATATGTTGAATTATTTTTGATATTGTGGAAAAAATACTTTCCATCTTTATTATTAGATGGGACAGAACTATATCTCAATCCAATGCATTGGGTATATATTGACAACTCATGAATTAAATATTTTATTCATGAACATGCTTTAATGTTCACAATTTTATGCACACACACAGATTTCTTGACCATATGTTTTTGCATGAAACTAGATTTGATGTTGACAATGTTATTCCTGGACCTGGTTTTCATGTCTATAAGATTTTTGATGAACCTTGTTTCATGTCCATAATTTAATGAAAGTGACTTATTTTATGTTTATGACTCAATTTGTGTACATATATTTTTTTATATTGTTAACAATGTTATAAGATTTAGTATTCTATAAATAAATTTCTTATAATAAGGTCCTATTCTCAAGGCTCATGTTCTTTGATTCCTCTTTTATTCATGCCTTATGAATATTCATGCTTTATTACATGACTCATGATTGTGATATTTTTCATGTAGGTTAGGGTTTTCAAAGGTTAACCTCATAATATTATATGCTTATGATCATGTTATGATTATATGGGCATTAATATCTTTATATTTTTCAATATTTAATTTCAAATAAATTTATTAAATTGGATTAAAAGTATGATTGATGAGAATATTATGAAAAAATTATGATGATTATTAATATAAAACATCTAATTAATTAATGAATACAAATAATTGATCCAATCATGATTTATCTTCAATAAGAATGATTTGAATTGAATGTTATGTTATTAAATGTGTAATTAGTTGCATGTATTTGGATCATCATGAGCATATTCTATACCTTCTTGTGTGATTTTTTTCTTTTTAATTTAATTTTATATTAATTTACGACCTTCACTTCATCTCTATTCTCATTATGTAAGGTTCTGCAAGCCCATGGTTTATTTTATCTAACCCCCTTAACCAATATTTTGGTTCTAATCACCAGTGAGAGAATAAAAGATTATCTAATGGATGGATATCCTAATACAGTGTATGTGGTTTATGTTTGGATATGAGGAAAACCCAATCCAAGAAAGATACATAGGTGGATAGGATAAAAGATGAAACAACAACAATTAGAATGTTTCAAGGTGTTTTACCCCAGGTTGATGGTTAGACTAGCATCCACTAGAAAAAATAACCATTGATAGAAGCTCATGATCATCCAACTATATTATTTTATTCATATCATATTTACCGGTTATTTAATTATGAATTTTTTATCACGATGATATGAAATAATTTATTAACAAACATGGAAAATAAAACTAAAATTCTGTGTATAATGTGTAAACATTATCCAAGACCGGTTAAATCACTTAAGTAAATCCACATAATATTAAATAGAATATAGAAAATTTAATAAT
Source organism: Viscum album (assembly GCA_963277665.1). Classification (NCBI taxonomy): domain Eukaryota; kingdom Viridiplantae; phylum Streptophyta; class Magnoliopsida; order Santalales; family Viscaceae; genus Viscum; species Viscum album. The sequence continues at coordinate 67,875 of CAUJRU010001306.1, read as the reverse complement.
TATAAAATTATTCATGAAGGTAGAATCCATCAAATATATATTATGTATATATAGCCTTCAACTACATAAGTTAAAATGAAACTATAGCTCAACGTTCTTGACCATCCAATGCCGGGGTGATCTCAATAATCGGGGAATTCAAACATGACATTTTGGGTTGAATTAATTTATTTCACACCATGGTTTAACTACCAATGATGGAATTAGTGTAAATAATTGTCAATGGCTATGGAAATCCAATTTATAGATTTCAGGATTGGTGAGTCCACTCATCAAGCCAATGAACTGTGAGTTAATGTGGTTTTCCTTTAAACTGGCAACCTAAATCCATTTAGATTTCATAAAAAATAAAAAGTCAAGTTGAAAAGGGGAATATGGATCATCACAACTAGATAATCTAATAAATAGTATATTCCAAATCCAATGGTAATAGATATTATATTTTTATAAAATAGTAGAAGATTAATAAATATAATTTTATTTATTTATCTAACTTTAACAGGAGAATCTTCTAAAAATTACATTTTTCTTATTTGTAGAAATAGAAATAAATATGACTTGAAAAATTTCACTATGATCTATACTTGAAAATGATTATCCTCTTACAAGATCAAATTTAAATAATTGGTAAAGGCACATACACAATATCATATTCCATGAAACAAATTTAACTTTATATAAAACTCTATTCCTGAAGCACCGAGGTAAAAGGATAATGAGGAGGGGAGTTCTCTCTATGGGAAACATTTAAATGATTCCATAGATGTTCATTGCATTATTCCTTTATCCATGAACAATGAGACTCTAAATAAACATTAGGACATTGACATGTATAACATGATGTCTCACCTTTAGGATCTCTATCAAGAGAAGTATAGATAAGAGAGACACAATATCCACATTTCTATGTTTACAACTACACTTGGAGATTCAACACCAGCTACACCGCTTGTAGTCATTCAAATTAGCAACATAGAATGCTCAAAAATCTTAGTGATCGAATTCAAAAATAGTTACACATATATATCATTCTTTCTTAATTACCCAAGTCCATAAAAAGTTTTATTGATAGATATAATATGAGAAATAATGATAGGATACATTTAGAACTTCTTACCCTAATTCTACATGTAGAAAAGGACACTGGTTTTGAAAAACATGTGTTATCTATGGTGAAATAGAAATGTAAGAAAATGGTAAAGGGACTCAATACTCATAAAATGTATAATACTCTCAAGTAGCACCCTTCCAAGAAAAATAATATCTAGTGGAAATGGGAAAAAGGAAGAAATATTTTTTCCAAGTGGAAAAAAGGGCCTCTAGAAGTGTAACTGCACCTAGAAGATAGGGGATTCCAAAGATGAAATCATTATTGATTGTAATATATTACTATCTACACTTTGGGTATTAGGTACAAATTCTAGTTTCCATATCTGTATCCAAATGTAGGAACCACATAGATTCAAAGATATATATAAGAGAGGTGGATTTGATGGATTCCAGTGGTGCGATGTTAGATCCTCCAAATGTTGGAGAATACCACCTTTAATTTCAATTTGGAATGATATTGGTTTTTATATATTCTTATTATATAACAATAGTTACCAATAAATTTTTTTATCATTCCTAGACACATATTTTTTTGTCTTCAAATTTGGAAATAAAATTTATTTATTTTATAATAAATACATATGTAATGGTATAGAACATAATGGTATTTATGTATCATTATATGAAAACTAAGTATTGCAAATTAATCACAAATCAGGTTCATATGACTCATATAACACCCAACATTGGAATCGTCCTCTTGTTCATGTAAATGAGTATCATTTTACAAAGATCTATCAAATTTATTATTTAGAATATTTTCTACTAAACCCACTTTAAATATGTATTGATTGTTAAAGAAAAATAAACAAACAACCATTCGGAGGAAAGGGTTAAAGGGCCAAAGATCTTAAAGTATTGGTATATACTTATGTCTGTGGAGTATTTAATGTAGAATCTTGTGGTGGGTATTATTACTTCATAAATTTTACCAATTCCTATAGTAGATATAGATATGTCTACTTGATTATGTATAAGTCGGAGTTATTTGAGAAATTAAAAGAATTCATGAATGATGTAATGAATCGACTTGGAAATAAGATAAATAATCATTGATCAGTTTGAGGTGATATATATCTAAACTAAGAGTATATCTACTTTTTATGGGAGCTCATAATTATCTCTCAACTCAATCGACCATACACACAATAGTGGAATGGTGTTAGTGAAAAGAGGAACCTTACCTTTCGAGAAACTGAAAGGTTAATGATGAGTCTTCCAGGTATTCCATTATCATTTTTGGGACATGCATTACAAACTAAAACATACACACTAAACCAAGTACTGTGAAAAATAGAAAACTGAAAACTCTTAAAGTTATATAGTTGAAAGAAACCTTATTTTTCAAATACATTGATATGGGGATATAAGGCATTTGATAAGGAATCATTAGAAAGAAAACTATAAACTCTGGGCACAAAGTCTATCTTTGTCAGGTATCCTAAGAAATCAAAGGGATACTCCCTATAAAAACCCTCAAACAAGAAATTAATTTTCACTAGATAAGCTATGTTTCTTGAGAGGGGAAAAATCATCGCGATTGATAGTGGGAGAAAGATTGAAATTGATGAAGATGATGCTCAAGAAATAGAAGAGTCAGTATAAGAACAAATACTACAAATCCTTATGGAAGAAGTACTTCCTAAAACACCAGTAATATAAAGAAGAACCATAGAGGTAAGGGAACTACATGGATATAGTTTTCTAGTCCCCAATAATTGTGAGTAATTATTGGTTGAAAAGGATGAACCTATATCCAACAAGGACTCAATTGAGATCTTAGAATCAAAAATATGAAAATAATTCTTAAATAATGAAATGGATCCATTTATTTAAACCATGTTTTGTTTTTGGTCGATTCAATAGTTGATATAAAGCCTATTGGGTGTAAATGGGTATTCAGGAGAAAACTAGACATCGAAGGTAATGTATGTGAAGATCCATAGTGATGTTTTCGTTGTTTTTTTGAGATTTTTTTTAAAAAATAATGTTTTTGTAAATTATGTGAATGATGAGTTTCTAAATGTTCATAACTTTTTCGTCGATAATTTTCAGAAAATCCATTTTTTCAAAGTTAGTTATAATATGAACCATTAAAAGATTAGTCATAATCATTTAATCTGAGTGAGTTTTAGATCAATTGTTTTTGAAATGTGGAATCTCCGAAGTTGTTGAGATTAAAAAAATTGGGAAGTCATATAACATCAATAAAAAAGTAATATTTTTTCCATTCTTTTATTCTAAGACATCATGAAGAATGCATAACACAAAATGATATTTGTAGATGAAAATATTTATATGGTTTTTTGGAAATTCCAAAAATGATGTTTTATAGATACTATTCATAGGAGCAAGATACAATAGACAAATAATATTTCATACTGGATGTTTAAATTAGTTGGTGTTTAAAAAAATTAATGTTATTGATTAAATGCGGTTAATCCGATATAGGGAAATGACTGCACCTGATTAAATGTGAATCATAATGTTTTTTTTGAGTACTAATCTATTATGGTGTTGAAAATGTGAACAAAATTTAAAGTGGTTGAAGATATCATATTTGAGTTTTTTAACATGGACAAATGAAAAGATCATATTTTCATTGAATAAAAAATACATGCAGAAGTATGAAGTTTGGTCACTATAAAATATTATCAAATACAAAAGTTATTAGAAGAGTTTTATTTTCCTATTAGAAGGATCGTATCACACTTGAGTTATTTTCTAAGATTATAAAGAGAAGTGGTGATCCAAGGGATCAGGAAACTATCCATCATACGAGTAGTTGACATTGATAAGTTATCAGATGAAGATTTCAATCAGATAGAGTTTTATCAGATGAAGAGAACATTAATGATTTGCAAGGAAAGACATTTAAGCATCCAAATACATTTGAAAAATTTAATGTTTGAAAGGATGAATTTCTTTTTAAATAGTCGTTGATGGTTTTTGAAGAATTATGAAGATGCTACGATGTTATCAGGATTTTCAGTTGGTTTTGTGTATCAGGGAGATAAATATTTTATTTCTTTTTAGTTTTTAATTTTCTTATGATTCAATTTGTTAAAAGATATATATTAGAGTTAATTTAATATCTTGAAGAACATAATATTTTTCAATTGGGTTTTTATATATCAATTGGGTTAAAGAAACCATAATGATGAATATGTTTCTAAACTGAGAAGCTCTAGGCATTCAATTTACAGAGAAATAATTTATAATGTATGAATTTTTTATTAAATGTGTATCATGTGGGTCAAGAGGATTACACAGATGAAGATGTTCAATATCATCACATCTATATAGTTATTTTCATATTTATGAAGATTTTTAAAGAGTATCTATGTTTCAAGATGTCACTAGAAGAATTGAGAATATTTGAAACAAACAATATGAATCTAAATTGAACCTGAAATTTGGAGTTACAGAATTTAGGTTTCTGGAAAATATAATAATTATTCATACCTTTACTCTTTTTTGAGAAATTATAATTATAGGTTGAAAGTACAGGAGCGTTTGACACTGTGAACTTGTGCATGAAACTTGAGTTGAAGAATCATTTTCAGAAAGAGTTATCTGATCATAAGATTAATCAGAGGCAAGGTCAATTTAATATAATGATATAATCATAATGAGGGTATCATGCATAGTTGAGAGAAGCTGTTTGAGAAGAACATATTAAGAAATTAGTATAGAGACCATTAGATACTAGAAAATCAGATAGACACAGGACATGATGAGGTTTCAGATCGACCGTTGGTGTAGTAGTTTGAAGATGATATATATTTCATTATGGATAAAATTCGTCTAAGAATAATTTTATATACTGGAAGGGTTAGTATAATCAATCCTATTGGGAGAGAGAAACGTTCTAAAGGGAGTTGACATAAGCTCTATTCTCTTCATCATAATAGTGAATTTCCGTAGACCCATAAGAGTGGATATATAAAGGACATATGAATTTATAATGAGGCCAACCCCTATAAATCATGTGTCCTATGTTTACTTTTCTATTTCAAAATTATTTTGAGATTTTAAAAGTTGAAAAAAAGAAATTCTAATAAGTTTCATGTGTAATGGTTTTAAATGTTAAATTTTTTAAAATGGAAACAACAAATTAAACCTCTCCACCACAATTGTTCATGGATTCTTTGTAACTTCAATTGGTATTATAGGGATGGTTCTCTTATTTAATCCTTAACTTGGATAATTTTATTTCGTTCAATAGTAGATGAGTTCCAACATTTGATGGAAAATATTAACATGGATGGAAAAACATGATGATTAAATATCTCCTATCTAATTTCCATGAAGTTATTAATACCACTACATTTGGTTTTTCACTGAATGAGAAATATGCTCCTATTAATTTTTTCTAAAAAGGAAATATTGATGTTTATACACAACCTTGAAATTATATTCTTATGACTCTATCAAAATATATATATATAAAGTTGATTGCTCTTAACATATAAAATATAAAGTGGGCTAAACATAAATTTATTTTTAAGGTAATATTAAAGTGAAGGAAACAAAGCAACAAATATGGAATAAAACGTTTGAAGATATAATATTAAAAGATAAATAAAATATTTTCAATAAATTGTATAGGTAAAATGAATATGTTTGCAAAATCAATGGTTTCGGAGATGTCATGAGAGATTATATAATTATGAAGAATCTCATGAGAAATAATCTAGACAATATTGATTCTAAAATTTGTTCAATATAAGGAAAGATGATTTATCTATTAATGAACTACATAAAATTCATATTTCTTATTAATTGAGAAAGGATCCATTGTTTAGAAAGAATATTAAAGATAAAATTGATTTTAAAACAATGAGAGAGATAAAAATTCAAGGTTTTGAAGATGATGATCCTCACAATTCTAAAGATAAAGAGAATGATTAGTTGAATAAAAAAACCAAGTCTATTATCACTAATAATTATCAAAGAGGATGAGTGAATTATGGAGTAAATAATCCTATCAAGTGTTTCATGTGTTATGGAATCATGAAAATTTCAATGAATTTACTCATGAATAAAGTTAGATAATATTGAGATTATTCGGATGAAGAACCATAATGGTTGAAGTTAAATAAACGTTATAAAAATAAAATTAATCCAACAAATATAAGAATAAATTCACTCAAAACACAAGGAGTATGATGAGTAAGAATGTTTTATCAAACTCAACTGCAATTTTTTTTTCAGAAGATGAATGTTTAAAAAATGTTCTGAACATTCATTATATATTATTAAAAAAAATATTACATACATAGTAAAGAAGAAGGAGGTAAGGAATCCTATATAGAGTATCATTTCAGATTAGAACATGTTAAATTACATGATAAAAACAGAACTATCTAGAAATAAATAAAAATTAATATGAAATATAAGGGAAAATATGTTGAAGGTGGAAAATATATTGTCACGCAATAATAAGAATACATCTAGGATACCTTAAGTTACAAAATTTTAATTACTGAATTGGGAAAGATGATTATAAACCTTAGTTATAAGTCAACATATATGGAATATAAAGTATAAAATAATTAATAAAAATTTATTTAAAAATTTTAGTGTAATAATTTTGGTTGAATAATTTAAAAAATCTTATGATGTAAATGATAAATAATATAAATATATATAAAAACCTAACTCCATGAATTTAGTGAAATTTGACCTACTAAACTAAAATGTTCATCTGGTTTTTTAGTAAATTTATGTAGGAAGAAAAGTGTTGAGAAATCATTCGTTGATATGGACCTGAAAAATATATCACATCTTTAAAAGGTGAATATTACTATTAGAGTAATGTTGTCACATTCCCACAGGTAAATAAATATTAATTATTTTTTGAATCTAGATAATAATATTATATATATACATCATTGTTTGTTAGAAAACCAAGATTTTATGGGTTCTGTTAGTGTTGTGGAATTTATGGGTTCATATCAAAAAAAATTTGGAATAACATGTGTCTTCAATGAAAGATGTTTTAATATAGTGGATGTAAGGGTTGAAGCAAAAAGAGTAACTTTCCAAAGTCACAATATGTAAGAAAAATAAAATCTCAAGATAAGAGAAATTTTCTATCAAAAAATTACTTTGATTGACTGGAGGAAGTTTATGGAAGATATGATCAACCAAGTCACTTTTCTGAAAAATGTATGCTAATAATTTCAGAATAAGATTCTTATAATAGAGATAAAAATGAATTTGGAAGGAATAATGACAAGGAAATAATTATTTTTCTTGATAATTCATTTAAAGATAGAAAAAAAGAAACAATAGACACTTGATAGTTGTTTAATATCACACATAAATTTAGATTTGAAAATCAAAAAAAAATCGAAAATTGTGATAGATAGAACATTACCTTTGAGAATATTAGTTCTTTAATAATAAATTGAATTTGAAACATTGATATTATATCATAAAAGTTGAAATAAAACAGAATTATATTTTTTAATGGGATAAAACATAACTTATTTAGTTTAAGTAAAACCGAAGATGATGGAAAAGAAATAATTTTCAGAATAGATTCTTGTATAATCATATATATGGATGATGGAAAATATATTATGAGTGGATGAAGAAATAATAAAATTTTTTCCTATTATGAATACTTGACAACTCATGTTATCTTGGTGCTAAAGATGATAATAAGTTGTTTAATAAAAGACTTGGCCACCATGGGTAGAAAATAATGAAAAGAAATTCTATTATTGACGCATTATAAAATCTTCTATAATTTTTAAGAAGAGACTAATGTGTTTTCATAAATTTTCAAAATGGGAAAATGACTAATAAATGTCAATAGAATGTTGAGATTCAGTCTACCTGACCTCTTAAAATCACTGATTATGATTTTTTTTTTGTTTTATGATACATAAAAAAACAATATTCTATTTTTTAGTTTATCAACTTTTTTTTTTGATTATTTAAAAAGTAAGAAAAATATTATGTTTATAAAGAAGAAGTAAATGGTAGAAGAAATATTTTGATTTTTAAGAAAAGATTCTCAGACGGAAATGTTGGATTATTTAAAGAACTTGATAAAAAATAATGGTATAGAGTTAACATGATTTTATTATAAATCTTATATAATTTATCATCTAATAAAACATCAATATTGGTCTCCAAACAAACCACAAGAAAGTGTATGCTAAAGGAATAATAGATGTTTGGTAGAAATGGGAAGACACATGTTAGAATAATAAAAAATGTAAAAGTTATACTATAGAGAATCTATTAGTACTAATAAACATGTTCAAAATATATGTTTGTTATAGTTGGAAAACAACATGGATTCCTAGAAAATTTTCTTTAACAAAAATAACCTTTATTAAAGTACTTCAATGTCTGTAGAAGTTAATGTTTACTAAAAATATAAAAATGATATCTCGAAAAATTTGTTGAGTAATATAATGAATGAATTTTCATAGGATATTTATCCAATAATGGAGGATAAACATATTGGACCAAAATATTTACAAAATTATGTGTAATCTTATGTTTGAAAGTTATTGAACATATAAATTCCTTAATAAATAATGTTGAAAATGTTGGGGAAAATAATCTAAAGATTTCATATCAAAGTGAAAGTTATGTAAAAGATAATTTTTAATATTTATATAAATTATGGGTGAAGAAAAGTGACATTAGAAGAGAAACATTTAAATTTCCTACATAGCAGAAACTTTTTGACATCGAAAATATTCATTTGAATTAGAAAGATATAGTTCAAACAAGAATAATGATGATAATAGAAAATTAGACATCGATTATTTCACAAATTAAACCATAATGAGTTTATAGTGTTGTTGAATATAAGTAATGGGTTGATGTGAGGACCAATTAATTAGATCATAATGATAAAAAACACTTGGATAAAATTCCATGATTAAAAAATTAAATTATTATTTGGACAAATTGCGTATTTTGAAACAAGTTGAATGAACATAGAGAAGCTTCATGAAATAGTGAAATAATTTCTTTAAAATCCTATACATAGGTGTATGTTATTAATTTTGAAGAATAAATTTCCTTAGTTGTATGATTATAAACTATTAGAATGTTTCTAGTAATGTATGAACAATATTATTTCAATGGTTATCAGATGGATACAATGTCCACTTTTCTAAATGGTGATATTGAAGAATAATTTTTTGTTTAAAAAACATATAGGCTTTTACTTGATAATAATTTAGAAAATGTTTATAAATTGAATAAAACCTTTTATGTGATCACACACGATCCATGTGCATGGTATTCCAAACTTAATACATATTTAAGAATGTTTAATTTGAATAATGGAATGATTATTAGAAACTTTTAAGCAAATGAAGTTAACTCCATCACAGTTTGTTTTAATTTCTTATGTGGATGATATAATTTTTCATAGAGAGGAAGAAAGAATTTGAAAATAATTTTCTTAGGAAAACAATAATATTTTTGAGATATCATTGCTAGGAGATTTAACTTTCATCCTTGGTTTACAAATTCAACAAAAGGAAAAATACATTTTTATTTACTTTGAAATGTTTGCTTGGAGGTTGTTGAAAATAATTAAAATTGATAAATCTAAATAATTTTATAATCCAATATTAGGTAGGATAAATATGAGTATAGATAAATTTGGGATAAGTGTGAATTGGGAATATTTTTGTGATTTCATTGGAATCATTCTTTATCTAACAGCTTCAAGAACTTATATAGTTTATGATGTGACTTTATATGATAGATATCAGAGTGTTCCAAAATAATTTAATATGTTTGAATCCAAGAGAATTGGGATATATGTTAAATAAAAAATATCGCAAGGGGTTTTATGCAAAATAAGTTATAAAATGAACTTTCTTTGTTATAGTGATGATGATTGGGCTGGATATTGTAATGAAAGAAAAGAAACATCATGAAGAATATATTTCTTGGTAGAATGTTATGTGAGTTTGAATAGTTTAAAATAGAGTTCAATATCACTTTTCAAAATAGAATCAATATATATTAAATATATATAAGATTTCACAAAACCTTTGTGGATGAATGTTTAATTGGAAGACCTGAAAGCAGAATATTGCAAACCATTAAGGATACTTTGTGATGATTATATTGAATTTGATCATTCCAAAAATTATATCCAACACTAAATATCAAGAAATATTTATATTATGTTTCACTTTATAAAAGATAAATTTAATCGTGGTGATGTTTTTCTAGAATACATTTATATTAAGTATAAAATTACTAATACCTTTAAAAAAGTAATTTGGAAGGATGGATTTTTGGAATTTTTGTAGCAACATCATATTTAGCCTCCACAAAAAAATTCTTAAAAATATTAATTTTTTCCCCTATGGTGCATTTGATATGGTTGAAAAAGTTGGGTAATATGTACATCATCATCCTACAAAAGATAGAGAAGAAATTTTCTAACATAAATTAATTCTAAGCTATGGTTATCATAAAATGGGGGAGAGAAATAAATGTGAGTGGAAAAGATAAATGTGAGGGGGGAGGGGTTATCGTAACATATCCCCAACCTTTGTTTTCATCAAGGGATGTATTTATTTCAAAATAATTATTCTATATAGTATTTTGGGGTTAGGAAATTCTATTTTGAGAGTATATGTGGTTTAGATTCATTTTTTATAAAAATGGGTTTTCAAATAAAATTATTTTGAAAAATGGTGGGATGAAAAATTTGTTAAAGAGTGTTGTCATAAAATTCAAAGGGGGGGATTGATGATTATTTCTGAAGATTTAAAAAATTTTTGTTGATAAATAAAATTTTATAAAATAATTTTTTTAAAGTTAACTTAATGATGAGTTTTTGGAAGGTCAATATATTTTTGTGAAGATTATGAAAATATTAAAGTGATTTTTAATATTGACGATTAGATGCTCTATCCGACGATGTATTAGAATTAACCCATTAGAGTGTTTTTTTGCTTAGAATCTATTGAAATGAATAAATTCATAAGAGTTTTAGACTTGAAAAATTGGTATGTCATGGAACCTAAAAAAATACAAACGATTCTTTTTTATTCATTCATGTTTCTATAACATCAAGAAGAAGACATGATATAATAAGATGTTTGTGGAAGGAAAGAGTTGTGTTGGATTCTAGAATTTCTATAGTTTATGTTTTTTCGTTATAGATAATAAAATAAAGATGCATAAGTTAAAAAGTTTGTTATAATTAAAGATTAAATTAGTTAATGTTTGAATAAATGAAAAGTTGTTGATTAGAAATGTTTAATAGGATAATGGTCACCAAATGAACCTAATCAGATGTGAATTGATCATGGTTTGCGGTTTCTAGGTTTGGTGTTGGTTAATTTTTTCACCTGTGAAATAAATTTTAAGTGTATATAGATATAAAAGTTGAATTTATATGAAATTAAAAAGTGTTTATCATATTTTTTTGAATAAAAAAATATCTATAAGTTTTAAATTGTTTCACTAGAGAAATTGATCAAATAAAAAATTTTTTAGGAGAGTTTGATTTTTCTATTACACTAATATGATTAGGCATATGGTTGTTTTGAGGTAATAAAGATAATTTGTGATCCAAGTCACTAGAACTAACCAATCATATTAGAATTTCATATCAATCCATTAAATAATTGGTCGACATCAATAATTGATCAGAATTAGAGTTCCTTCGAACATAGTTTGTCCAGACTAAGAGAATGTTGAAGACTAGAGAATAATGAAGTTGAATAGTTCAAAATATCATTATAGAAGAAATATTTGTATAGATGAAGTTGTATTGGAATAGTCTTTGATGTTTTATGAAGTATTTATAAGTTGAAATCTTTTTTCAAGCATTTTTATATTATATTAAGAATCTGACTTAGCTATCATTTAATTTTTAAGTTATTCAAGTGGGACAAGAGGATCAAATAAATGAAGATGAATCAGATCATAATTTTCAAAGTGATTTTTTAATATTCTAGAAGAGTTGTGAGGATTCAATAATATTGATGATGTAACTAGAAGAGTTGAGAAGAGTTGAAATGGTCAACTTGAAGCTCACATGAACTAGAAATTTTCTATTTGGGAATTTGGGTGAGATGAAAATATAAATCGTTTTTCCATCATTAGTATATGAATAGAACTTATCAATAATGGTGTAATTTGAATCGAACGAGGAAAAATCTGGAATAGGTTGATTGAACTAAGATTCTGGATAGACCATTAATAGAGAATTATAAAAAATTTACATATTTTCTATGGCTCAAATTTGTGTAAGAAATTTTTTTAAACTGAAGGTTGTCAGCAAAATCATTTCTATTGGGAGATAGAAGGTGTCTAATGGGATTTGAAAAATGTTTTATTCACTTATTTATAATTTTGAATTTCTATAGACCCAAAAAAGTGGCTATGTAAAGGATTACGGTTGTCACACCACGTCAGAACCTTGTTAATCATGTGTTTCATGTTTACTTTAGTATTCAATAATTCACACGAGCTTACTAAAGGATGATAAGCAAGTAAATATAACATGTTCAGGGATTATGTTTCTAAAAGATTCAATTTTTTGAAAGGAAAATTATAATTCAACCCCACCTTTTAGTTTTTCTTTAATCTATTAGAAATTCTGTAAGTACTTATAAAGAAAGGATAATGGTGAAAGGGATTTAAAAAGTCAATGCATTGATGATGAAAAACATTTTATCCAGTTTCCAATATTAAATCCCTCATAAATACACTTCATATAGCTTCCTACCATGATAATGAAATTTTGAATATGGATGTAAAAAAATAATTCATCAATGGGATATTTCATGAATATATATATATGACACAATCAGAAGGTTTTATAACTCTAGGTTATGCCAAAAATATTTTCAAGTTACCAAGATCAATTTAAGGATTGAAACAAGCATCTAGATCATGGAGCATTCAATTAGGTGAAGCTATAAAAGAATTTTTAACCATTAAAAAAGAATTTGATCCATGTGTTTATATTTGGTTCAGTGGTAATGTGGTCGTTATCCTAGTAGTATATGTTGATGACATATTACTTATTGGAAACAATATATCATTATTATTGTCTATTACGAATTATCTAGAAATGTGTATTTCTATGATGTACTTAGATGAATCAGCCTATATTCAAGGGATCAATATCATCCATTATATATCCAATAGGTTAGTTAGAAAAAGGCAAGGTACATAAATTGACCAGATATTAAAGTGTTTTAGTATGGAGAAATATAATAGGGGATTGGTTCTAGTGTCATATGGAAATTTTCATTCAAGTAACATTTTTCCTCAGACGCAACAAGAGAAAGTGATAATGAGTAATCTATCATAGTCCTCAATGATATGATCAATTATGTATTATAGGTTATATACTAGACTTGATGTTACCTATTCATTGGTCATATAAGCTATATATAAAGATGATCCGGGAAACAACATTGGTATGTTGTTAGGGAAATTTTTATGCATCTAAGAAGAACTAAAGATACATTTCATGTGTATAGAGGAGATGAGAAGCTATTCATTTGAGGTTATATTGAAGCTAGTTTTCCAATTGATCGGAATGATATTATGTAACATTTAGTATATTTTTCAGTCTCATTGAAGGATCTATAAAAAGGAAGAGTTAAAAGAACACAATTATTGGGGATTTATAGTAGATTATGACTAGATAGCATATTGTGATGCAGATAAATAATCCATTTGGATTTGAAATGTAGTCACAGATCTTAATGTGGTACCTATTGGAAATGACCCTATCATATTTTATTTTTAAAATTCTCTAGTGGGGGCTCTTGCAAAAGATATAAGTACACACCGACCAATAAAGAAGAGAATTTGAAATTATCACCTCTCGATGGATTTTTCTTAGAGGGGTAAAGTTATATTAATCAGAGTTTCTTGGAAGAGAATTTGGTGAACCCATTAATGGAATGCCAAAATTTGTATAATCATGAGTATCATGCGAGAGATAATGGATTGAATATTGTTAGCAATTGGCTCCCTTGAAAGTTAGAGTATGTTTAATTTTCATTCATATAACCAACATCACTCTACATTATGATAACCTATATTAAATTTTTTGAATACTAATAAACACTTTATAACATCATTACTATAAATTTTTTCAAAATTGACTAAAATAATTCCATAAGAGTGGCTATCACAGTGAAAGGTCATAGAAGTTCACGACTATGATGAGAACACAGAAGTCCCATGATAGTATTCTTAAATATATATTATATAGCTAGATGAAATCACTTTATGGACCAAAAAGGTACATACTATCATGGGTGGAGACTCATAGGACTTTTAAGAACCTTCTCATGGTGTATTATCTTGTTAATAGCTAATCTAAGATATTATGAGAACAAGAACAACTATTAAAAAATCCAAATTTTATATGTGTCATTAGATGTTCTTATCTGCAGATGTGCGTATATTTCATTATACTATAATAATATTATTAATGAATGTTATGAGTCTATTAGTTTTATTTATTGATGAAAATAGTGACAACATTTTCTCGTTCTGAAGTTGGATATGTTGGGTGTTTCTTGAGTAATACTTCATCAATGAATAATGTGAGAATGGAATTTTCCCTTTTTTCATTAGTATAATTTTTTATCTTAGTCCATTTTATAGAAATGATATAGCCTAAATAAATCCAAGGTGATGGTGAGATTTAGGTAAGTTTATTTCTGGAAATTCAAAAAATGAGACATCGAGCATATAGTTCGATGTCACTGGCATACAACCTATTTGATTAGAGATACCGTGATAAAGATATTATATTTCACAATAAGCATCTTCATGAGATATTGTAAGAACCCGGATCTTTATTTTCATGTATGGATCTCTTTTATGGGATTTTTAAGGAAAATGGAGAATATGGAAATTTTCATAGTATACGCAGTGTAATTTATGAGTACACACGGTGTACTCCACTCCCGCTCGAAGCCATGTGCTGGTCGTGTCTGGGCCACACACACGATGTGTATGGGTGATGTGGCGGCTGCTTAAAGTGGAGTACAGAAAAACCTAGTAAAAGCCATGTACTCTAAAAGTACACGCTGTGTACATTATTTTTATTTCATTAATCGGACCGGGGTCACGCCTAATGCTCATAAACATCTTCTTCTCTGCCTAATTCTATCCAGAGCCTCCGAGGAGGCCGATTCTTCTCCGAGCCACCGATCTGTCACCAGTTGTCCGAATCAAACTCCGTCGATTGCAGAAGAATAACAGCCATGAGTTCTCTGTTCTTCTTTGGCATCGTTTACTTATTCTTTCTCTCTTGTGAGTTATCTGAGGTTGAACGTTTAAACGTTTTTGAAGATCTACTCCGTTCTAGGATGATTCATGGGTTGAGGTTCATGTATATAGATCTTTGCAGATCAAGGTAGGTGGTTTGTTTCCCTACGTTGAAGTTCTTTGAGTTTTGGTTGCAAAAGTGTCGGATACCCATGTATAGGGTATATCAGGTTTATAATTTTGATCATATTGTTTATTTTCCTAGATTTCTTATTATCTTATGATTAGTTGTTACTAATATATGCTAGCTTGCATGTTTGAGGATCACCCCATGGGTGTCTCTCCCTGTTTGGTTTTTTATCGCCGTTTGGCACCAGTTTCATGTGAGGCAAACCCTATAGCAATTGTTAGTTTACTTATTATCACTAATTGCATGTGTTTCCTGCTGTTTAAATGCTTTTGATGCATGGTAGCTATTATCCATGTATTTGTTGAACTTACTTAGGGCTGTTGACAGTCGATTATGCATGACTGGACTGCTCAGGGCTGTGAGAACCTGGTGCGTGAGATCAAAGAGGGAATAGATGATTAAGTGCTTCCCTAGAGGGTCTGTTGGTATTAGCTTCATACACAGTACCTATAGGAATATGAATTTGTGCTTCCTAAGAGTGTTCTTAGTTTACCCATGCATCAAGACCACATGAGGAATTAGACGTAAGTGATTCCTTAGAGAGTCTGTAGCTATCATTGTAAGACCATAGGGGAATTGACGTGAGAGCTTCCCAGAGTTTTTGTGCCTTGTTTGATTACTGGACTATAGGGGTCAGCTAGTTTGAGCCACCCAGAGGGTCAGTGTGAATTTTGTTGGTTGGTTGTGAAGAGCCCACCAAGACAAAGAACATGCTTGGGTTTTGTACTTCTTGTGTTTAGGTAGTATTCTGAGATACCTGTTGTGATACATTCTTTAGCTTGGAATAAAGAAATTTCTAGTTTTCCTTGGTCGTTTAATTAAATTAATGTAAATGGTAATTGGTATGATTATTTACATGTGTACTCCTAGTTCATTACTGTATTTATTTTCTTTTACATTTGCTATATTACTCACTGACAATAGGGCACAAAACTTGTGGTGGTTGCCTACTAGGATTAGTCTCACACCCTGTTTGGGTCCTAATTTTCGGCCCCAACTGATTATACGGTTGTAGGTGTATAAAGGGATTGTGTCCCTTCTACCTTAGGTACTTGATTGCTGGTTGGAGCTGGAGAGCATGGGATCGGGATTTAGCTCGCGATGCTACTGGAGTTTATTTTTACATATAGTACTTTGGTTTCTATTGTATTTTAGCACATTGATTTGTTTACTGATTTCCATATATACATGTACCGTATTGCATCATTATTATATCATCCATTTCTTCTACTTTTAGTTTATTTGTTTTAGGCTATTTTCTGCTTCTGCTATTGTTTATGTTTATTCTTCCATTGTATACTTACCAAATGAGGCAATAGTTTCCCCACATACTCACCAAGTCCCTCACTACTAGTCGGCAGCCTCTGAAATTTGGGGAAACACGCTTGAGGTCATGTGGAAAACTGGGTACAGTGAACCAGTTATATGGCTCCGGATTCAGGTCGTTACAAGGTGGGATCAGAGGAGTTTCTTCTTTTCTATTGCCTTACTATTTTGCGACAATATAAAGGAATAAGAAGAAATGGGTTGTTAGTACTTAATTGTGCCTGGGAGTAATTAACCCGTATAATGACCCATACATTACATACATTTTTAATACTTCAAAATTTAAGCACACTTATTACAACATATAACAAAACCACAAAGGACCGTATAGGTATAGTGTCTTTAGAAACTGGGAAACATAAACTACTGGTTCATAAATATTCTACATTGTCTCACATTTATTTCATCATATCTAGGGTCCCTTTTAGCATATTCTACTTAATATCCATCTTCCTGGCCTGGGGAAAAGAAATCATACAAAAAAGGGTGAGCTCAAATGCTCAACAATGGCAAATAAAGGAAATAAAAATCATATCGTATCTTTTTTAAAATCATAACCTGCAAAAGAGATCATAATATCTTAACATGGAATAAATCATAGAAGTGAAAATGAGATCCCCATAATCATAACATAAAACTTGAAACTTTGTGGCATGCACACATAATCATGGAAAATCATTTCTTGTTAGTCATGACTCATTGCCAAGACAATCTTAGCGGACAAAGTCCATTTCTGAACCGAGTTCACTCCTCGTTTCAGTCCTGTATCACTGAACCGAAATAACCTTCCGTTCCAGCCATGTCTATCTCATGAGATATAAATCTTTACCCAATGCATTGGAGGGAGATATAGGTCCCACCCATCTTATAATGAATCCTTTCTTATGTGTGCCACATAATCATAAATCCTACATCATCGCATAACACATGTAAGAAAAATGGGATTCTTGAAACATCATGACATCATAAAACAAATCATATAAGGTAAATGAATTCATAAAAATAATTTCCTCAAAACATAATCAAATCAATGTAATAATAGGGCTAAAAACAGATCCCTATATTATCATAGATGGAAAATAATTTTGATAAAACATTTCAACTCCATTCTTGAGGAAAATATACTTTCTACTTCAAAAACACTTTTCTTTTCTTAACATGTCATATATTTATAAACTAAAAGAAGTTAATTAAAAATAATCTTGAAAACTTATAAAGTAAGATTCTTGGAAATAATGTTTTAAAATCCATTCTTGCCGTATAAGTTAAAAAAAACATTCTTCGTACTTTTGTCGGAAAAGTCAAAAAGTACCTCGTACGAAAAACGACAAAAGATTCCATTCATATCTTCTACTAAAAACTCACCGAAGGGTAAAATTGGATATAAACTATTGTATAAGGATGGAAATAATATAACATATTGAGGGAACATGTATGTGGATGATAAAATACACCCCATTAATTACCAAAGTAAAAACAATCTCGGATAAAAGTGAGATTGTGATATTTCCCTTACCTTAGGTCCGATTTGCTTTGTACGTGTCCGAAGCTCCTGTATAATGGTTTAAATA
The DNA here is from genome assembly GCA_963277665.1 of Viscum album. Classification (NCBI taxonomy): domain Eukaryota; kingdom Viridiplantae; phylum Streptophyta; class Magnoliopsida; order Santalales; family Viscaceae; genus Viscum; species Viscum album. The sequence continues at coordinate 49,422 of CAUJRU010001306.1, read as the reverse complement.
ATGTTATTCTCTTATTCCAGAATCATACATATTGATATGATATCATATATGGTCATATTTTATAGCTTCCTATTAGTAATATTTCATTGTTACCTGTTACTCGGGTCTTTATTGCCTTTTGTTCTTATGCGTGTTTTACCGAATAAATTCTTATTCTTCTTTTAAGGTTATAGATACCTTATATCCAGAATTGTATTAGTGTAACATATATCATATTTATTCATTCAATTCATTTATATAATTAATATGTAATGATGATCATGTAGAACGAGTCGCATCACATCGTGGAGACGGTATTCCGTACGTATGCACGAGCGACGATATTGTTCCCATGATCGTGGAATTGTATTTAAGTGTATTTATACTATTTCTGTATCAGTATCACTTTATAATAATCATATATAGTTACTCATTTCACCATTATACCCATCCTTGTTAGGTGATGGCGGAAAATAGAGTACACCACGGTGTGGAGACGGTATTCCGTACGTACGCATGCGTGGTGATTTCATTTTTTCGTAGGATGGATAGAAGGTGAATTACGGTTGTTTCATATTTATAATTACATATCAGTATGTAAGTAATACTGATGTTATTACTTTATGATGAAACAACTAAAGAAGAAGAAGTTGAAGAAGAAAGAAATTGAAAAGATCGGTAATGGATATTACCTCTTCTTTGAAACGCCTCTTTGAATCCTCCACTTAGGGAACTAAGATTGGTCTTTGAAGAAGACCAAGACCTCTAGGATTATTCTAGGGAAGTGGAGAAGGGATTTTGTCAGGGGTTGGCCGAGCTTGAGTGCTCAAATTGTTGTGAGGAGGAGGGGGAGGAGGTGCCCTTTTATAAGGGAGGAGAGGGTCACCTTAGGAATACCTCAAAATATTATTTTATATTAAAGTCAAAATCGGTTTATAATGGGTCCAAAGGGTCCTATTTCGAAGGTAAAGTGGGGATGGGTCGAAATCCTATCAACCATTAAGATTTAGACAAGTTTAGGTTATTATTTTAACCTTATCAATTAGATTTAACTCTAAGTTAAATAATTTAACTTTTACCGTGACTTTTTGTTTTCTTACACTATATGGTTAATACACTTACTATAACATGCCAAATGAACCCCAAGTTGTTTATTATTAATATATATATCCTTATCTAAGTCATTTGGCCGAACCTTAGATTTTTAGGAATAAAATAACAATTAATAATATAATATTTTTTTTAAAACAATTTTGTGTCAATTTTGACACTATTTGATATATGATTTTTGGGAAAGTCATAACAGAATTATATGTTCGATCCAAGTTGATTAAATCAACACTAATATATCATATTAACCTAGAAAATTAGTTGAATTCATAAAAAGTCTCAAATTACATTTATTTGAGCATTTATAACATCAATTATGTTAACATTTCCTTAAAAGGGTAATTACTTCATCATCGTTGTGTCATAAATAAATTAATTTATTTAAAGTCTAAAAATTATAAATAAAATATCATTATTTAGGAAGTATCTTTATATTTCTAATGAATATTTATAGTCGACTTTATCTTATATATAACCCCATATTAAAAATGTTTTAGTTATTAAACTTTGATTTTAACTATTTTAACTATTCATTAAATAAAATAATATTAAATGTCATAATCTAATCCAAGTGGACCTAAATGGTCATATTATATTCATAAGGTTGTTTTTGGTCGAATTACACTTATCCAATTGAATTAGGATATGTGTTAGGGTAATAGTAATATCATATTTACCCTTAGTTACCCTATTTACTATTAACAGCGGTAAAAAAAGTAAAAAGTTACTATTCACCAAAAAATTATTTTTATCTCATTGAACCACATTTACTTACTGATATCAACCGTTTCTGTCGGATTTTCGAAATTCCATTCACAGAAGCGGTAAATTTAAGTTTTATGCAAAATTCAGTTTTTAACCTACCACTTAGTGGTTTCACTATTCATCAAAAATTGAAAGTTTTCAGAAAAATACCAAAATTTCACCCTAGGCTAATTTCGGTATTCCGAATCCAAAAATGAGGTCCATTTTGAAAGATAAAATTTCAAAAAGTGGTTATTACTATTCATAATGGCTATTTTAAATAATATTTTAATAGCATATCGTCGTTTAGTGAAACTCGGTATTGTGTACAACGCAAGCTATCGAGGAAGGTCGCGATTGCGTGTAAAGTAAGCCAAGCTAGTGTGTGGTGAAATATTCCTTTGATGATATATATATAACATAAAAACAAAATATTACTCATAAAAATCTCGGGTGTTACATTCTACCCCCCTTAAAAAGAATTTCGCCCTCGAAATTCGTCACTTTTTAACAAATAGATGAGGATTCTTCTCCCTCATCATATCCTCAAGCTCCCATGTAGCTTCTTCAAGTTGGTGGTTCCTCCAAAAAACTTTCACCAATCGAGTGGTCTTGTTTCGTAGGACTTTTTCGCTACGATCCAGAATCTCTATTGGTTATTCTTCATAAGAAAGATCTTGCTCCAGCGGTACAACTTCTGAGCTGAGTACATGTGAAGGATCAGGTATGTAATTTCTCAGGAGAGATACATGGAACACATCCTGGACTTGAGAAAGATTTGGTGGATGTGCCAATCGGTAAGCTACCTTTCCAACACGATCCAGTATTTCGAAAGGACCGATATATCTAGGGCTCAACTTCCCCTTCATTCCAAATCTCATAACCCTCTTCCAGGGAGATATTCGTAAGAACACTTTATCACCCACTTCAAACTCTAGGTCTTTTCTTCGGTTGTCGGCCTAACTTTTCTATCGACTCTGAGCTGCCCTTATGTGTTGTTGAATAGATCTGACCTTTTCTTCCATTTCATCAACGAGATCAGGTCCTAATAGCTTTCTTTCCCCAACTTCAGCCCAGCAAGTTGGAGTCCTGCATTTCTTTCCATAGAGAGCTTCATAAGGAGCCATCTGAATACTGGAGTGAAAGCTATTATTATATGAAAATTCCACCAAAGGTAGGTGTTGATCCCAACCTCCTTTGAAATCCATAGAGCAAGCTCTCAACATATCTTCTAGGGTTTGAATTGTTCTCTCAGACTGACCGTCAGTCTGAGGATGATAAGCAGTGCTGAAACTCAACTCTGTATCCAGAGTATGCTGAAGACTTCGCCAGAACTTCGAGGTAAATCTCGGATCTCGATCAGATATAATAGAAAGTGGTACTCCATGCAATCTTACCACTTCCTTTACATATATCCTGGCAAGCTGATCTAGAGAGAAATCCTCTCTAATAGCAACGAAGTGTGCAGACTTTTTATGACGATCAACTATGACCCAGATAGCATTATTGCCTTTGGATGTTTTAAGAAGTCCTGTGACAAAGTCCATAGTGATGTTTTCCCATTTCCATTCGGGCATGGGTAATGGTTGTAACATCCCCTTAGACTTCTGTCTCTCAGCTTTAACTTGTTGACAAACCAAGCATCGAGAGACATATTCAGCAACATCTCTTTTCATTCCGTCCCACCAGAATTACTCTTTCAGGTCCCTATACATCTTCGTGATTCCAGGATGAATAGAGAATGAAGAACTATGAGCCTCATCCAGTAGCTCCTTCTTTAATTCGGGGATGGGAGGAACACAAACCCGATTCCTGAACTTTATTATCCCATCACAATCAAGGTTGAATTCAGGAACATTTCTCACATTCTTTTGTAACTCGATATCTTCTTTCTGTGCCTCGTTAATCTTCACATGTATAGATGTTTGAACATTAATTTGAGAAAGATAAGATTTTTCCCCTTCCATTATAATTCCAAGATCCATCCTTTGTAAATCCATAAATATTGGATCTTTTGTGATCCTCATCATGGATAAACTAGCATGGTCTTGTCGACTTAATGCATCTGCCACCTTGTTTGCTTTCCCAGGGTGGTAATGGATTGAGCAGTCATAATCCTTAATCAGCTCCAACCATCTTCTTTGACGCATATTCAGCTCCTTTTGTGTGAAAATATACTTTAAACTTTTATGATCAGTATAAATATCACACCTTTCACCATAATGGTAATTCCTCAAAATCTTTAATGCAAAGATTACCGCAGCTAACTCCATATCATGTGTTGGGTAATTTTGCTCATGGATTTTCAACTGTCGTGAGGCATAAGCTATCACCATATAATTTTGCATAAGAACACACGCCAATACCTTCTTGGATGCATCACTGTAGATCACAAACCTTTCTCCACTACAAGGCAGTGTGAGCACAGGTGCACTGGATAACCTTCTTTTCAACTCCTTGAAATTCTCTTCACATTCCTCTGTCCAAACAAACTTAACTCCTTTCCAAGTCAACTTGGTGAGTGGATTAGATAATCGTGAAAAATCTTTTAAAAAATGTCGATAATATCCAGCCAATCCAAGAAAACTTCGGATCTCAGTTACTGTTGTTGGTCTCGACCATCTTTCGATAACCTCTGTTTTTGCTGGATCCACAGATATCCCCTCTTTTGAGATTATGTGACCCAAAAATGCAACTTTTTGAAGCCAAAATTCACACTTGGTAAATTTGGCATAAAGCTTCTCCTTTCTCAGGGTCTTAAATATAATTCTCAAGTGATCTTCATTCTCTTCCTTGCTCTTTGAATAGACAAGAATATCGTCTATAAAGACTACCACAAATTGATCAAGATAGTCTCTAAAGACTCTATTCATTAGATCCATGAAGATAGCAGGGGAATTAGTAAGACCAAATGGAATCACTATAAATTCATAGTGTCTATACCTTGTACGGAAAGCCGTCTTTGGTATATCCTCCCTTTTGACCCTTAATTGATGATACCCTGAACGAAGATCAATCTTGGAAAAGTATTGAGCTCTGCGTAGTTGGTCAAATAAGTCATCAATGCGTGGGAGAGGATATTTGTTCTTGATAGTGATCTTGTTATGTTCTCGATAATCAACGCAGAGTCTCATTGATCCATCTTTCTTCTTAACAAATAGAATAGGTGCTCCCCAAGGTGACGCACTAGGGCGTATGAATCCCTTATCAAGATTCTCTTGGAGTTGCTTCTTCAATTCCTGCAACTCAATTGGGGCCATTCTATAAGGTGTCTTTGAAATAGGCAAATCACCCGGTACGAGTTCTATTGAAAACTCAACTTCACGATTTGGTTGAAGACCCGGTAATTCCTCCGGAAAGACATCATCAAACTCCCGTACGATGGGCATATTCTTAATCGTGAGTTTCTCACCAACCATTTGAGATAAATAACCTTCATTTAGTGGAATCAATACCCATAAAATGGAAGAAATTTCCATTGGATGGTTATGTTCATCCTTGCATTGATATACGATCATAGATTGATCTGGAATATGAAATGTGACTTCCCTTCTTTGGAAATTTATATGAGCTCCGTATAAAGAAAGCCAATCCATGCCAAGAATCACATCGAATTCAACTAAAGGAAGGATCAGAAGATTTGCAGGAATCACTTTCCCACAAATGTCAATTGGAGAAGAATTATAAACTTTTGATGCGATTGATGTTCCATTAGGTGTTGTCGCAGCTAACTCAACATCTAATTGTTGAGGTAATACAGTGATACCCTTAGAAAATTCTTCAGAAATAAAAGAGTGGGTGGATCCAGAATCAAATAAAAAATTTGCTATTTTGGAGTGGATGGTAAGTGTACCTTTCACCACTTCGTTGTCGTACTCCACATCGCTGATAGAAATTGCATGTGACTTTCCTTTGTCATTAGCATTAAGAGTTTGTTGACGTCGACCATCATCATCAACCCTTGGATTTGGGCATTGATTGGCATAATTCCCCTTCTCCTTGCACTTGAAACATTGAAGTGTAGTAGGTTCATTCTGTGTATCCCTTCCTTTGTTTGCATCATTAGACATCTTCTTCCCATTATCGCTGCATTCAAATGACCGATGACCTTCCTTTCCACATTTGAAACATTTACTTGTCCCTTTAAGACAACTCCCTCCATGTTTCTTTCCACACATTGAGCATAAGGGAAAGCTCATCTTCTTTTCAGTGTGCTCTTTAGATTTTCCTTTGAATTCCATTTTCCTCTTCTTATCAAACCCATATGACTGGTGGGTTACTCCAATCTCCATCTCGACTTTGAGAGCACATCGAACGATTTCCTCGTAGCTATTGAAGTCCCTTATGGCTAACGCCCTTCGAAGACTCGGTTTTAAGACACTAAAGAATCGATCGATCTTACTCTCAGGTTGGATAATAATACCAGAAGCATAACTTGCAAGTCTTGTAAAATTTGCTTCATAGGTACCAACAGATTCATCATCCCTTTGCTTTAGTTCAAGAAACTCTTTCTCCATCTTTGTTCGGAGAATATGAGGGAAGTACTTATTGAAAAATATGTTCTTGAACTCGTCCCATTCCATGGACTCAATTTCATCCCTTTTCTTCGTATTCTTAATAAGATTCCACCATTGATCAGCATCTCCTTCCAAACGATACACTGCTAGGATGACTTTATCATGTTCAGAACATTGAAGAACTGAAAATATCTTTTCAGTAGTACTAATCCATTTTTCAGCAACTAATGGATCAGTAGACCGGTTGAAAGAAGGGGGATGCTGCCTCATGAAGGATTCAATAGAATGTTGCTCCTTCCGTTGCTCGTTTGAAGGTCCTGCATGATTCATAGCTTGAGAAAGTTGTGTGAGCATGGCTACAAGATTTTGCATTGCAGCTCCCATATCGTTTGGTTGCTCAGGGGGACAATCATTGCATTGCCCATCGCATTCCGCATTAACACGGTTCCTTCGGGTTCCAGCCATTGACTAAAACCAAGAAGAATAGTGTGAGCAACACTAATTATAATAGGAAAACCACATAATTCAAGAATAAAATTTTCACGCTTAAGGTCTTATCCTAGGTTATTCATGGCCATTTCTAAAACACTAAGATTGTGTTCTATGCTTAGACTTATCCTTAGGGTTCTTACTAAGGCTTTCACAACCTAGTTTCCAAAGGTTGACTATACCTTTCCTCTGATACCAACTATAACGACCCATACTTTAGATACATTGTTAATACTTCAAAATTGAAGCACACTTATTACAATATATGACAAAACCAAAAAAGACCGTATAGGTATAGTGTCTTTAGAAACTGGGAAACATAAACAACTGGTTCATAAATCTTCTACAGTGTCTCCCATTTATTTCATCATATCTAGGGTCCCTTTTAGCATATTCTAATTAATATCCATCTTCCTGACCTGGGGAAAAGAAATCATACAAAAAAGGGTGAGCTCAAATGCTCAGCAAAGGCAAATAAAGGAAATAAAAATCATATCATATCTTTTTGAAAATCATAACCTGCAAAAGAGATCATAATATCTTAACATGGAATAAATCATAGAAGTGAAAATGAGATCCCCATAATCATAACATAAAACATGAAACTTTGTGGCATGCACACATAATCATGGAAAATCATTTCTTGTTAGTCATGACTCATTTCCAAGACTATCTTAGCGGACAAAGTCCATTTCTGAACCGAGTTCACTCCTCGTTTCAGTCCTGTATCAGTAAACCGAAATAACCTTCCGTTCCAGCCATGTCTATCTCATGAGATATAAATATTTACCCACTGCATTGGAGGGAGATATAGGTCCCACCCATCTTATAATGAATCCTTTCTTATGTGGGCCACATAATCATAAATCATACATCATCGCATAACACATGTAAGAAAAATGGGATTCTTGAAACATCATGACATCATAAAACAAATCATATAAGGTAAATGACTTCATAAAAATAATTTCCTCAAAACAAAATCAAATCAATGTAATAATAGGGATAAAAACAGAACCCTATATTATCTTATATGGAAAATAATTTTGATAAAACATTTGAACTCCATTCTGGAGGAAAATATCCTTTCTACTTCAAAAACACTTCTCTTTTCTTAACATGTCATACAATTATAAACTAAAAGAAGTTGATTAAAAATAAACTTGAAAACATATAAATTAATATTCTTGGAAATAATGTTTTAAAAATCCATTCTTGCCGTATAATTTAAAAAAACATTCTTCGTACTTTTGTCGAAAAAGTCAAAAAGTACCTCGTACGAAAAACGACGAAAGATTCCTTTCATATCTTTTACTAAAAACTCACCGAAGGGTAAAATTGGATATAATCTATTGTAGAAGGATGGAAATAATATTACATATTGAGGTAACATGGATGTGGATGATAAAATACACCCCATTAATTACCAAAGTAAAAACAATCTCGGATTAAAGTGAGATTGTGATATTTCCCTTACCTTAGGTCCGATTTGCTTTGTACGTGTACGAAGCTCCTGTATAATGGTTTAAATAATGTTATTGACTTATTCCATAATCATACATATTTATATGATATCATATATGGTCATATTCTTAGCTTCTTATTAGTAATATTTCATTGCTACTTGTTACTCGGGTGTTTATTGCCTTTTGTTCTTATGCGTGTTTTGCCGAATAAATTATTCTTCTTATTTTAAGGTTATAGATACCTTATATCCAGAATGGTATTAGTGTAACATATATCATATTTATTCATTCAATTCATTTATATAATTACTATGTAATGATGATCATGTAGAACGAGTCGCATCACATCGTGGAGACGGTATTCCGTACGTACGCACGAGGGATGATATTGTTCCCATGATCGTGGAATTGTATTTAAGTGTATTTATACTATTTCAGTATCAATATAACTTTATAATAATCATATATAGTTACTCATTACACCATTATACCCATCCTTGTAAGGTGATGGTGGAAAATAGAGTACACCACGGTGTGGAGACGGTATTCCGTACGTATGCACGCGCGGTGATTTAATTTTTCCGTAGGATGGATAGAAGGTGAATTAGGGTTGTTTTATATTTATAATAACATATCAGTATGTAAGTAATACTGATTTTATTACTTTGTCATGAAACAACTAAATAAGAAGAAGTTGAAGAAGAAAGAAATTGAAAAGATCGGTAATGGATATTACCTCTTCTTTGAAATGCCTCTTTGAATCCTCCACTTAGGGAACTAAGATTGGTCTTTGAAGAAGACCAGGACCTCTAGGATTATTCTAGGGAAGTGGAGAAGAGATTTTTTCAGGGTTTGGCCGAGCTTGAGTGCTCAAATTGGTGTGAGGAGGAGGGGGAGGAGGTGCCCTTTTATAAGGGAGGAGAGGGGAACCTTAGGAATACCTCAAAATATTATTTTATATTAAAGTCAAAATCGGTTTATAATGGTTCCAAAGGGTCTTATTTCGAAGGTAAAGTGGGGATGGGTCTAAATAATATCAACCAATAAGATTTAGACATGTTTAGGTTATTATTTTAACCTTATCAATTAGATTTAACTCTAAGTTAAATAATTTAACTTTTACCGTGACTTTTTGTTTTCTTACACTATATGGTTTATACACTTACTATAACATGCCAAACGAACCTCAAGTTTTTTATTATTAATATATATATCCTTATCTAAGTCATTTGGCCGAACCATAGATTTTTAGGAATAAAATTACAATTAATAATATAATATTTGATTTAAAAACTATTTTGTGTCAATTTTGACACTATTTGATATATGATTTTTGTGAAAGTCATAACAGAATTATATGTTCGATCCAAGTTGATTAAATAAACACTAATATATCATAGTAACCTATAAAATTATTGTAATTAATTAAAAGTTTCAAATTACATTTATTTTAGCATTTATAACATCAACTATGTTAACATTTCTATAAAAGGGTAATTACTGCATCATCGTTGTGTCATAAATAAATAAATTTATTTAAAGTCTAAAAATTATAAATAAAATATAATTATCTATGAAATCTCTTTAGCTTTCTAATGAATATTTATAGTCGAATTTATCTTATATATAACCACATATTAAAAATGTTTTAGTTATTAAACTTTGATTTTAACTATTTTAACTATTCATTAACTAAAATAATATTAAATGTCATAATCTAATCCAAGAGGACCTAAATGGTCATATTATATTCATAAGTCTGTTTTTGGTCGAATTACACTTATCCAATAGAATTAGGACAAGTGTTAGGGTAATAGTAATATCATATTTACCCTTAGATACCCTATTTACTATTAACCGCGGTAAAAAATGTAAAAAGTTACTATTCAACAAAAAATTATTTTAATCTCATTGAACCACATTTTACTTACTGATATCAATCGTGTCTGTTGGATTTTCGAAATTCCATTCACAGAAGCGGTAAAATTATGTTTTATGCAAAATTCAGTTTTTAACCTACCACTTAGTGGTTTCACTATTCATCAAAAATTGAAAGTTTTCAGAAAAATACCAAAATTTCACCCTAGGCTAATTTCGGTATTCCGAATCCAAAAATGAGGTCCATTTTGAAAGATAAAATTTCAAAAAGTGGTTATTACTATTCATAACGGCTATTTTAAATAATATTTTAATAGCATATCGTCGTTTAGTGAAACTCGGTATTGCGTACAACGCAAGCTATCGAGGAAGGTCGCGATTGCATGTAAAGTAAGCCAAGCTAGTGTGTAGTGAATGATTCCTTTGATGATATATATATATAATAAAAACAAAATATTACTCATAAAAATCTCGGGTGTTACAACCCGTGTATAGGGAAAAGCTATATTACCTCTTAATTTCAATTTTCAGTTTTTTCAAGTGTTACAGTTTATTATATTTCACCGTTGGGTGATACACATGTTCTGTGTTGTTACAGTTTATATGACTGTGGTTCTATTTTTTTGTAACCCGATGAGATGAGGGTGTGCCATCTCATGCATCATATAAGCACTGGGTAGGAAATCACATGTCATTCATTTTACCATGCCATCTAGGGTGCATTAGAATTTCATGTTGTTGTGATAGATGTCGTGATAAATTATGCATGTTATTGTGATAGTTGCTGTAAAGGACATACTTGTTATGCTATTTTACTTTATATATGCATTTTTATGATGTCATGATTTGATTCGTGGGGAGTATGGTCCCCCACGGATCGAAATTTGGCACATAGATGTTTTTTTTCAGTGTTTCTAGCATTCTGTGCAGTTTCTGAGCTACTGCCCGGAAAAACCAACAATACACGACATGTACTTTATTTTAATACATGTTGTGTAGTTTTCTTTACCGTATTACTAACTATGTGAACAGAGACACGGGGTGGTGGAGAGTCTTCGGGGACACGCCGTGTACCATAAGTACACCCCGTGTAGTATTCAACCGTGTACCTGGCCATGTCACTAACAACACGGGTCGGGGGGAAACTCGCGTAGTACATGCCGTGTTCTATATGAATATGTCGTGCAATTTTCTTCTGTTTACCAGGCCTTGTCACTAACAACATGGGTCGGGGGAAACTCGCATAGTATATGCCTTGTTCTATACGAACATGCTGTGTAGTTTTCTTCTGGGTACCCGACCTTGTCACAAACAACACGGGCCGGTGTTATCTATTCTTATACATGCCATGTTTGTTTGGAAAACGCCATGTAGGGGTCATCCATGTAGACGATCGTGTAACTACTACACAGGTCGCCGAAACTTGTCTAGTACACATCGTGTCCTTAGTGAACACGCCTTGTAGTTTAGAATTAGGAGGACCGTGTAGGTTAGCCATGTAAAGAGACTCAGGTAGTGGAGTGCAGTTCAAGTACACACCGTGTTTTGGGAGAACAGTCCGTGCGGTTTAGAATGTTATACGAATAGTGGTGGACATGTTACACTGTCACGACCCATCCTCGGGGCCCGTGTCGTGACTAACCCAAGCCCGCCTTCCATAGTCCAGGGGCTGGCGACTAGCACCAAGGTGTAAATCCCAACAAAAAGGGAAGGCATTGCCTTTGAAAAGTAAACAAGCACCACAGAGTAAGCAAGCGGAAAAGTAAACACTAAGTAAAAACTGTACAAGCTGTGCTGAAAGTAAAAGGGGCCGGAAATACAAGCCCAGCTGTAAAGTACAACTGAAAGGAAAAACAGAAACTGAAAGGAAAAGCCGCAGCGTCGAGCTGTACTCTGGCAGTCCCACCTGAAGGGTGGGTACAGATAGCCTCCACTTCTCCGCAGGTCCACCTGACCGCTCTGAGTACGTCCCGCCCAGTGGTCCACCTCCAGGTACCGTCCTGCTCCGCACGCCTCCACCACGATCAGTGATGTCTGTCGTCTGCAACCAACTCCACGAAGTGCGTGCATAGCCCGTGCAGGGGTGAGTATAAGCTACTCAGTAGGGACCCCGAGACCCCCGAAGGTCTCCCGAAATCCACAAAGGATAAACCACAAAGGAATGATACAATCACGAAGTAACATCTGACACGGCTTAGGTATATGCCCATACATATACCTAAGTCATCAATTCCCGTTCGGCTCCTATGTCCGAGCCCAAGCACAACCCAGTCCACACAGGAAAGAAAAATGTATACCCACACAGGATAGCTCAACACAATCCACAAAGGAGAGTAAACAGTAAATCCACACAGGATAGCTCAACACAATCCATAAAGGAGAGTAAACAGTAAATCCACACAGGATAGCTCAATACAATCTACAAAGGAGAGTAACACAAGATTCAGCTCACACTGGTATACTTCTTCGGATGACGATAAAGACGATCACTAATCCATCTAATTCGTCGGACCCACGAAGGATCGATAGGTAACTAACCCCCGAAATGACCCACACAGGATCGGGCCCACACAGGACCTGTAGGCGCTGGCTCACACAGAACCGCTGAGCCCTGACCCACACAGGATCGGACCCACACAGGATCGAGCCCACACAGGACCTGTAGCACTGATCCACGTAGGATTGCTGAGTGCAGTTGTCGTCGCATTCCACTGAGGATCTCTGCACAGTCGTCGTCGCAGTCCACTGAGGATCTCTGCACGGTCGTCGCCGTAGTCCACTGAGGATCTCTACATGGTCGTCGCTGTCGAAGTAGCAGTCGCAGCCAGCACAAGGGTTCTCGCACACAGCAAGCTCGTTCGGGGGGGGGGGGGGGTCCGCTCCACGAGCCGAGAGGTTGATACATCAACTGACACAAAGTCCGAAGTTTATGTATCCAAAAGTTCTGTATCGTCAACAGGAACTCAACGTCACAGACGGCGCGTCGATCGGACGCCCGGTCTGAGAGTTATTGGCTTTTTCGTCCCACGGGCCCGGTTGGTTTTTAAGGCAAAACCAACCCGCCCGTACTCCACCTGCATCCAAACCTCGGGCGGAGTAAGCCAAAAGATCCGTCTCACTTAGAGAAATTCAACGAAGCTGACGGCACGTCAATTGGACGTCCGTAGCTCAAGATATGAATGTTTCTGCTCCGAAGGCCCGGTTGGTTTCGTGTACGAATCAACCCGGCCGTACTCAAAGTATTCCGAAACCTTGATTGTGATAAACCAACACGACCGTCTCGATCCAAGGATCGTGTTGCCGCTGACGGCGAGTCATTTGGAGGCCCGTAGCTCAAGATACGGCCATTTGAACGAAAACCGTCGGAATACGGGGGGTCCGAGCCCGGGCCAACCCAGCCCGACCCCCCCTGGGTCGGCTGAACCCGGTCCGACCCGGTCCGACCCTTTCGGACCGGTCTGGCTTGGCCCGCCCGGCCCGGCTCGGTCGAGCGGCCGACGTGGGGGGAGCCGCCGCCCCGCGTGACACCCCTGCGGCACCCACGGGGTGTCGGCCAGACAGCCAGACGCGGCTGAAGCCGCGTCCCGAGTGACGCGAGGGGGAGCCGCCGCCCCCGCGTGACACCCCCGCGACACCCTCAGGGTGTCTCCCTGGTGGCCGGACGCGGCTTCAGCCGCTTCCCGCGAGCGCCGCCGCCGACTTCCGCGGGCCTCCGGAGTCGCTCCGGTGGCCCGATTTTCTTCCCGTCTGCGCCGTTGCTCCTCCCGGGACTCGTTCTTCACTGCGGAATCATCAAACCTCTGTTTCGGAACGTTCCGTCGTCGCCCTTCAAAACCACATAACAACGAAGAACGACGGAGGGTCGTCGGGCCGTGTTCGATTGGCCCGCACCCTCCGCATTAGATATAAACAACGGGAGAATTTTTATTCCACACAGGAAACAACAATTTTAATAAATTAAAATTGTTCACAAATCCGGTTCTTTAACTTTTTAAAGAAACATTTACGGGAATAATAAAAAGGGTTAATTCCAAAAATAAAATCCCTACCTCATAGTCGTCGCGCGTGAGCGTTCTTCGCGGAATTGCTCATCGTGGAAGGTGGAGATCGTCGCGTCGTCGCGTCGTCGCAGAATCCGGTGCAGTGTCGACGAACTCGACGGACCAAGAAACAACAGATTTTAATTATAAATAATTAAATCTGTGTTTCGTTTTAAATCACAAAGAACTTTTAGAAGAAACCCGAAATCACTCACCTCAAACGGTTGGTGATCGGAGATCAGGGCGGGGAAGAACGTCTCGGATTGGAGTGTTGTCGATTTCCACGGATGATGGCGTTCTTCGTGTTCTTCGCGTTCTTCGCGAAGGAGAAAGAAGGTACAAGGATTCTGTCTAATCCTCTCAACGCGCAAACTTTCAAAAGACTGGTTGGTCTTATATTATTATTATGCCCACACATGAAAAAGGGGTAACTAACGACCCATCAATTCGTTGAATTAATACAACTAAATAAATAGCTCATTTAATTTATGAAATAAACCACCCAATTAAATGGTCTGTTAAGAAATTAAGAAAACGCGTCAGTTGACTTTCATAATGACGGGTTTTCGCGGATGCGTTACTTAGCGGAAAGAAACGGCGGGGCTCGTGTGGGCCCCACCTCACAATTATCCTACCAATAGGGTAGGATATTTCTGGATAGAATTCTATCCAGATCAACTCAGTTTAAGCCGCTTTTAAGTGGCTTCCAAGTGGCTTAAGTGAAATAAAATAAAGTTGTCGTAAAAAATTATTTTATTTCTTAACATTAAGCCCGAAAATTAAAAACCACACCCGAGCAAACGCAACTCTGGAAGAGGCATTTATAAGTGAATACCGGCGCTCTGATTTCATCGGTGCCCTCAGAATTCGATTCCGGGCACCGGTTCAAAAGTTAGAAAAACTCGCTCGTCCGTTCACTGAACGTACCCGAGCCAAACTTCAGAAAATGATTCCGGGCACACCGGGCCTCGGAATCAGGTGCCGTCAAAAACTGCACTCTTGTAAAATTCCAAAGAAAATTAAGAAAAAAATTCCTTGAAATTTACGGGTCTTTACATTACTCCCACCTCAGGCCTTAACGTCCCCATAAAGATACATCAAAAACTAGGGAAACAAATGTGGTTACTGAGCACGCATCTGACCCTCCCGCTCCCAAGTGCTCTCCTGGAGATTCCCGTGCTGCCATATGATGCGCACAAGAGGAATCGACCGCCCACGTAGGACCCACTCTTGTCGATCCTCTATCTCCACCAGGACCTCCGCAAAAGTCTCCCCATCATCCACATCTAGCCCCCATAGTCAATGATGTGATTCGGGTCGTGCACGTATCTCCTCAGCTGAGATACGTGGAAGACGTCGTGCACCCGGTGCAACTGAGGTGGTAGAGCCACGCGATAAGCCACCTCACCAACCCTGCTGAGGACCTGGAAGGGTCTGATGAAGCACAGAGACAACTTGCCGCATTGGCCAAATCTCCGCAAACCATGTCAATGTGAGACCCGCAAGAAGATGTGGTCGCCATCCTCGAACTCTAGTGGCCTCTGCCTCCTATCAGCATATGACTTCTGCCGGCTCTGAGCTATCCTCATCCGCTCCTGGATGACCTGGACCTTCTCTGTCGTGGCCCGGACCATCTCTGGTCCCACAAGTGCTGACTCTCCAGGGTCTGTCTAGCACAAAGGAGATCTACAAGGCCTGTCATACAACGCCTCGTATGGTGCCATCCCGATGGTGGAGTGGTAGCTGTTTTTGTACGCTAACTCCACCAAGGGTAGGTGGTCCTCCCAGCTGCGAACAAAGTCGATGACACATGCGTGGAGCATGTCCTCGAGTGTCTGAATGGTCCTCTCCGTCTGACCATCTGTATGAGGGTGAAAGGTGGTGCTCAGACGTAACCGCATCCCGAACGCCTCCTCCAACCGCTTCCAAAGCTGGGAAGTAAAGCGAGCGTCCCGATCGGAGACGATAGTTGATGGCACACCGTGAAGCCGTACAATCTCCTGAACGTAGAGACGCCCCAAGCTCTCCACTGAGCCCGGCTCTCGGATGGGTAAGAAGTGTTCCGACTTGGTGAGTCGGTCAACAATCACCCAAATGGATTCGTGACCTCTGGAAGTGCGTGGAAGTCCGGTCATGAAGTCCATAGATATCCCGTCCCACATCCACTCTGGGACCTCCAAGGGCTGTACCAAGGCTGTTGGTACCTGATGCTCTGCCTTCACCTGCTGGCAGGTGAGACACCGTGAAACGAACTCTGCCACGACCTTCATCATGCCCGGCCCCCAGTGTTGTCGTCTAAGATCCTGGTACATCTTCTCCAATCCTAGATGTACCGCCAAAGGAGAAGTGTGAAACTCTCTCAGAACCTCCTCTCGTAAAGAGACTGGTACCAAGGTAAGTCCTCTGAAAAGGAAGTCGTGCTCTGCTCCAAGGTAGAAACCATCAGGTGCATATCCCGAGGATATCTGTGCACGCAGTGTCTCATAGTCAGTGCCCTCATGCTGTGCCTCTCTGACCCACTGTAGAAGTGGAGGAGAGACGGTGAGAGACTGAAGGAAGTCTGCTCCGTCTCTATCCACGAAGGATATCTGCAAAGAGGCTAGCTGCTCTGTCACCTCCTCGAGTAGCTGGATGCCCGTCCACCTGCTGAGGGCATCGGCTACCATATTCCCCTTCCCATGAGTATAGACTATCTCAAAGTCATAGTCCTGGAGGAACTCGAGCCATCGCCGCTGTCTCAGGTTTAGGTCCTTCTGAGAGAAGATGTACCTGAGACTCTGGTGGTCATAAAAGACTGTAAAGCGCTCGCCCATCAGATAGTGCCGCCATGTCTTCAGAGCGAATACCACTACTGCCAACTCCAGGTCATGGGTAGCGTAGTTCTGCTCATGCGTCCTCATCTGTCATGATCCATAGGCAATCACAGCCCGCTCCTGCATCAGGACACATCTGAGTCCGGTCCCTGATGTATCGCAGTAGACTAAGTATCCAACTCCCTCCTCAGGCAACCTCAAGATAGGTGCGCAGGTCAATCTCTGCCTCAGCTCCTGAAAGCTCTGCTGACATCTGTCTAACCACACAAAGGGTTTCCCCTTCTTTTTCAACGCTGAGAGTGGTTCCACAACCTGGAGAAGTCCGGCACAAATCTCCGATAGTATCCGGCTAGACCCAAGAAACTCCGCACCTCTGTCACGCTCCTGGGTGGCTCCCAAGCTAGCACTGCCTCGATCTTCGCGGGATCCACTGCAACTCTCGCCTCCGAAATGACATGCCCCAAGAAGTGGAACTCAAGTAACTAGAACTGGCACTTCGAGAGCTTTCCATAAATCTGGTGCTCTCACAGTGTGTCTAGTACAACACGCAAGTGGTAGGCGTGCTCCTCGGTGGTCGAGTACACCAAGATGTCATCGATGAAGACCACGACAAATCGATCGAGGTATGGCTGGAAGATCCTGTTCATGAGGCTCATGAACACTGCTGGAGCATTGGTGATGCCGAAAGGCATAACCAAGAACTCATAGTGGCCATACCGACACCTGAAGGTCGTCTTCTTCACATCCTCGTCTCGAACTCTAAGCTGATGATAGCCTGACCTGAGGTCTATCTTCGAGAACCACCGTGCTCCCTTGAACTGATCGAAGAGGTCATCAATCCTCGGTAGCGGATACATGTTCCTCACTGTCACCTGGTTCAGGCGACGATAATCGACACACAGTCGCAAGCTCCCATCCGCCTTCTTTGCAAACAAAATCGGGGAAGCCCAGGGTGAAACGCTGGGTCGGATGAACCCCTTGCCCTGCAAGTCCTACAACTGTACCCGTAGCTCTCGATGCTCGGCGGGGGCCATCTGATATGCTAGAGTGGATATCATGGCTGTCCCAGGGTACAGATCAATATAAAAGTCTACCTCTCTACGAGGAGGTAGCCCTGGAACGTCGTCGGGGAAGATGTCTGTATACTGATCCACCACTGCAGGAAAACTAGGACCCCACACGTCAACTGCTCCAAGGATGAGGCTAGCCAACTGATGAGTTATGGGCTGTCCTCTCCTCTACGTGAGTCCATCCTGTGCTGAAAAGGCTCCCTTCTCGCCGGTGAAGGTGAACCTGCTCCCATCGGTGTGCACACATCGCACCTTGCACCTAATGCTGTCAATATGAGCATGGACTGTAGCTAACCAATCCATGCCCAAGATGACGTCGTAAGGCCTCGATGCCGCTACAAGAAGATCCCAGCCGAAGCTCCCACCTCCTAGAGTAAGCTCACACAGCCGGCACCAGTGCGTAATCGTCGAGTCTGCTCCCGTAGGAGTCTCTAGCCGTAAGGATCGAGCCAACGGCTTTGTCAGAATCTCCGAGCTCCGAACAAGGGAAGTGGTTATAAAAGAGTGTCCCGCTCATGTGTCTATAAGAACTGCAGCAAGGGTGGAATAGACACAGATCGTACCTCAAATCATCTCTGGCGCGCCGTGGTCGTAGGCCTCCACTGCCTGGAGCTGAGCCTGTCTCTGCCCTCCAGCTCCCTGTGGGCGGGGCGGACCTTTTGGTGGTGGTGGTGGCAGAGCCTCAAAGCGTCGCCCACCACCTACTGCTCGGCCAGCTCCTCTGCCTCCTCCGCCTCCTCCCTGCGGACCGCCACGGTCGACCCTCTGCCTTTGCTTGGGTGGCCCTTCCACCGTCTGCTGCTCCTCGGTACGACGGGTCGGGCAGTCACGAGCCATGTGGCCCTGCCCGCCGCATGAGTAGCATTGCCTGCCTCTCGGAAGGTTGGCTCCGTGCTGTGTGCCCCGCACTGCTGAGCCAGTGTCCAGAGGTCATCCGCCGGAAGGCCTGGTCTGCCTTGAACCCTGAGTCATCCGTCAGCTACCTGCTGCCGAAGACTCCGCTATCTTCCGCCCTGCGGTAGGTCTCGCTGTAGACTCAGCCAGAAAGCTCTCGATCAGGAGGGCTCGCTCTAGCACTCCTGCCTGGGTCCGGATGCTGAGGGAGATCAGCGACGCAATGATCTCGTGTCTCAATCCCTACTCGATGGTCCGGGCCCGGAAGAAGGGGTCTTGTACCATGTCTGTCGAGTAGCGAGAAAGGTCGGTGAACCTCGCCACGTACTGGGCGACCGTCAAGCTGCCCCGCCGCAGCTGGAGAAGATCCTGAATGGGCACCGCACGGAGGGTGGCCAGGATGAACTCTGAACGGAAGAGGCTCTCAAAGTCCTTCCAGATGAGGGTGGCCTCATCGTGTACCTTGAGCATCAAGATCCACCATCGTCCTGCTGCTGCGTGCAGTTGGCTCGCCGCGATGATCACCATGAGGTCTACTGGTGTCCTCAGTAGCCTGAAAACTCGGACGACCGCCTCCAGCCAGTCCTCGGCTGCCTGGGGGTCCGTCTCCCCATGAAACCTGGGTGGTCGCTGGCGCTGGAACTCGTGCAGAGCTCCGAGGCGTCGTGCATCGTCAGCAATCGGCGCTGGAAGCATCGGGGGCTCGGCGGGTAAAGGTACCGCCGGCGCCTCTGCTGTCAACGGGCCCTGTACCGAGGCCTCGTCGCTCGGCGGGCTGTCGTCGCGCTCTACTCTCGGAACCCTAGCTGGCTGCCGTCGTGGGGCCATCCTGAAAAGGAAACAACTGCGCCACAGTCAGAACAGTATACCTGGTGAGCTGACACAAGTAATCACAAAGAAAACTTGAAACACACATGCAATCAATGTTTTCGTGCATTAAGTCGGGAATCAGAAGTCAGGGTCCTGGTGTATGGATACGTCGGCCGCCGCACCAACACTGGACTCCCTAGACTGATAACCACACTCAATACGCTAAACACTATTTCTCCACATAGAAGGAAGATCAGAGTCTGTGGTAGAACCGACCCCTCTGATACCAATTTGTCATGACCTTTCCTCGGGGCCTGTGCCGTGACTACCCCAAGCCCACCTTCCATAGGCCAGGGGCTGGCGACTAGCACCAAGGCTTAAATCCCAACAAAAAGGGAAGGCATAGACTTTGAAAAGTAAACAAGCACCATAGAGTAAGCAAGCAGAAAAGTAAACACTAAGTAAAAACTGTACAAGCTGTGCTGAAAGTAAAAGGGGCCGGAAATACAAGCCCAACTGTAAAGTACAACTGAAAGGAAAAATAGCAACTGAAAGGAAAAGCCGCAGCGTCGAGCCATCCTCTGGAAGTCCCACCTAATGGGTGGGTAAAGATAGCCTCCACTGCTCCTCAGGTCCACCTGACCGCTCCAAGTACGTCCCGCACAGTGGTCCACCTCCAGGTACCGTCCTGCTCCGCACGCCTCCACCACGATCAGTGTTGTCCGTCGTCTGCAACCAACACCACGAAGTACGGGCATAGCCCGTGCGGGGGTGAGTATAAGATACTCAGTAGGGACCTCGAGACCCCCGAAGGTCTCCCGAAATCCAAAAGGATAATCCACAAAGGAAAGATACAATCACAAAGTAACATATGACACGACGTAGGTATATGACCATACATATACCTAAGTCAACAATTCCCGTTCGGCTCCTACGTCCGAGCCCCAGCACAACCCAGTCCACACAGGAAAGCAAAACGTATACCCACACAGGATATCTCAACACAATCCAAAAAGGATATTAAACAGTAAATCCACACAGGATAACTCAACACAATCCACAAAGGAGAGT
Source organism: Viscum album (assembly GCA_963277665.1). Lineage (NCBI taxonomy): Eukaryota > Viridiplantae > Streptophyta > Magnoliopsida > Santalales > Viscaceae > Viscum > Viscum album. The sequence goes on along the minus strand of CAUJRU010001306.1, from coordinate 28,541 downwards.
AAACAGTAAATCCACACAGGATAACTCAACACAATCCACAAAGGAGAGTAACACAAGATTCATCTCACACAGGTATACTTCTTCGGATGACGATAAAGATGATCACTGATCCATCTAAGTAGTCAGACCCACAAAGGATCGATAGGTAACTAACCCCCACAATGACCCACATAGGATCGGGACCACACAGGACCTGTAGGCGCTGGCTCACACAGAACCGCTGAGCGCTGACCCACACAGGATCGGACCCACACAGGATCGGGGCCACACAGGACCTGTAGCACTGATCCACGTAGGATCGCTGAGTGCAGTAGTCGTCACAGTCCACTGAGGATCTCTGCACAGTCGTCGTCGCAGTCCACTGAGGATCTCTGAACGGTCGTCACCGCAGTCCACTGAGGATCTCTACACGGTCGTCGCTGTCGAAGTAGCAGTCGCAGCCAGCACTAGGGTTCCCGCACACAGCAAGCTCGTTCGGGAGGGTCCGCTCCACGAGCCGAGAGGTTGATACATCAACTAACACAAATCCCGAATTTGATGTATCCAAAAGTTTCGTATCGTCAACAGGAACTCAACGTCGTAGACGACGCGTCGATCGGACGCCCGGTCTGAGAGTTATTGCCTTTTTCGTCCCAGGGGTCCGGTTGGTTTTTAAGGAAAAACCAACCCGACCGTACTCCACCTGCGTCCAAACCTCGGGCGGAGTAAGCCAAAAGATCCGTCTCAGTTAGAGGAATTCAACGAAGCTGACGGCACGTCAATCGGATGTCCGTAGCTCACGATATGAGTGTTTCCGCTCCGAAGGCCCAGTTGGTTTCGTGTACGAACCAACTCGGCCGAACACAAAGTATTCTGAAACCTTGTGTGCGATATACCGAAACGACCGACTCGATCCAACGATCGCGTTCCGCTGACGACGAGTCGTTTGGAGGCCTGTAGCTCAAGATACGGCCATTTGAACGAAAACCGTCCGACGACGGGGGGTTCTGGGCCCGGGCCGACCCGGCCCGACCCCCCTGGGTCGGTCGAACCAGGTCCGACCCGGTCGGACCGGTCTGGCTCGGCCAGCCCGGCCCGGCTCGGCCGAGCGGCCGATGCGGGGGGAGCCGCCGCCCCGCGTGACACCACCACGGCACCCGCGGGGTGTCGGCCAGACAGCTGTACGCGGCTGAAGCCGCGTCCCGAGTGACGCGGGGGGGGGGGGGGGTCGCCGCCCCCGCGAGACACCCCCGCGACACCCGCGGGGTGTCTCCCTGGTGGCTGGACGCGGCTTCAGCCGCGTCCCGCGAGCGCCGCCACCGCTGCCGGTGTCGCGGCGGTCTCTTCTGGCGGCGCGCCGGGCGCCGCCGCCGCCTGCTTCCGCGGGCCGCCGGAGTCGCTCCGGTGGCCCGATTTTCTTCCCGTCTGCACCGTTGCTCCTCCCGGGACTCGTTCTTCACTGCGGAATTATCAAACCTCTGTTGCGGCACGTTCCGTCGTCGCCCGTCAAAACCGCATAACAAAGAAGAACGGCGGAGGGTCGTCGCGCCGTGTTCCTTTGGCCCGCACCCTCCGCGTTAGATATAAACAACGGAAGAATTTTTATTCCACACAGGAAACAACAATTTTAATAAATTAACATTCTTCACAAATCCGGTTCTTTAACTTTTTAAAGAAACATTTACGGGAATAATAAAAATGGGTAATTCCAAAAATAAAATCCCTACCTCGTAGTCGTCGCGCGTGAGCGTTCTTTGCGGAATTGCTCGTCACAGAAGGTGGAGATCGTCGCGTCGTCGCGGAAGGGCGTCGCGTCGTCGCAGAATCCGACGTAGCTTCGACGAACTCGACGGACCAAGAAACAACAGATTTTAATTATAAATAATTAAATCCGTTTTTCGTTTTAAATCACAAAGAACTTTTTGAAGAAACCCGAAATCACTCACCTCAAACGGTTGGTGATCGGAGATCGGGGCGGGGAAGAACGTCTCAGATTGGAGCGTCGTCGATTTCCGCTGATGACGGCGTTCTTCGCATTCTTCGCATTCTTCGCGTTCTTCGCGAAGGAGAAAGAAGGTACAAGGATTCTGTCAAATCCTCTCAACGCGCAAACTTTCAAAAGACTGGTTGGTCTTATTTTATTATTATGCCAACACACAAAAAGGGGTAAGTTACAACCCATCTATTCGTTGAATTAATTCAACGAAAGAAACAGCTCATTTAATTTACGAAATAAACCACCCAATTAAATGGTCTGTTAAGAAATTAAGAAAACGCGTCAGTTGACTTTCATAATGACGGGTTTTCGCGGGTGCGTTACTTAGCGGAAAGAAACGGCGGGGCTCGTGCTGGCCCCACCTCACAAATATCCTACCAAGACGGTAGGATATTTCTGGATAGTATCCTATCCAGATCAACTCAGTTTAAGACGCTTTTAAGTGGCTTCCAAGTGGCTTAAGTGAAATAAAATAAAGTTGTCATAAAAAATTATTTTTTTTCTTAACCTTAAGCCCGAAAATTAAAAACCACACCCGAGAAAACGCAACTCCTGAAAAGGCGTTTCTAAGTGAAAATCGGCGCTGCGATTTCATCGGTGCCCTCAGAATTCGATTCTGGGCACCGGTTCAAAAGTTAGAAAAACCCGCTCGTCCGTTCACTGAACGTACCCGAGCCAAACTTCGGAAAATGATTCCGGGCACACCGGACCTCGGAATCAGGTGCCGTCAGAAACTGCACTCCTGTAAAATTCCAAAGAAAATTAAGAAACAAATTTCCTTGAAATTTACGAGTCGTTACATACACACCCTTGTGGAAGGCTTAGAAAACACGTCGTGTAGTTTAAATACATGCCGTGTAGTCTTGTTTTGAAAACTTAAGTGTTTCTCTCTCCTGTTCTCGTTTTCTACTCTTGTGTTTTCTTTCCTTGTTAATCCTAAATATGAGGTGTGCTTTGGACCTATTAAGGATATGGCACCAAGACTTCCTCCCATTGCACGTCAGGAACCAGGCAGTGACCGTACACCTGGTACGGCAGACCAGGGACTACCAGTAGTTCCGCCGATTTTTTCGGACATGGCACCTACAGTGATTCTATACCCTGGTGCCAATGCTCAGTTCATAGAGGGTTTCATGAGGTTCATGCAGACCTTCCAGGGTGATCAGCATCCTACCTCATCTATGGTAGAGCTGATGCGATTCTTCTAGCAGCAGCATCCTCCCACTTTCACAGGGGTTGGAGGACCTCAGGCTGAAGAGTCATGGCTATAAACCATTATTTCCATCTTCGATAATCTGGAGACACCCCTAGACAGAAGACTTAATCTCTCGACTTACATGTTGAGAGATTCTACCAAGAGATGGTGGGATGTAGTCTCGCAGGGAGGGCGCCATCGTACTATTACTTTGGACAAATTCTAGCGTACCTTCTATGACTACTTCTATCCACCGATGCTGAGGGCCAACAGAGCGAGAGAGTTGATGAGCCTGCAGTAGGGTACTTTTTCAGTTAATCAGTATTCCTCCCATTTCACTGAGTTATAGTGTTTCACTCCCATTCTAGGAAATGAAGAGATTTTTTTGGAAAGGAAGTTTGAGGAAGGCCTCAAACCAAAGATAAGATCGCAGGGGAACGTCTTACAGTTGACTTCAATTAATGTAATAGTAAACCAGGCACTGATCACCAAATGAAATTTGAAGGAGACTGGAGCCGTTGACTAGGGTGGTTCGGCACCGAAGGCTGGTTCATTTCATACTGATAGCAGGAAGCACCACCAAGAGTCTACTCGAGGTGACTCGGGGAAGTGAGGTATTTCTTCTCGTAGACGAAATATTCTTTCTGGAAAATAGGTGGTGTGATATCTGTGTTTAAAGAGCGGGTATAAGAAGTCTCAGTGTTTGAGAGATCTAGTGGAGTGCCGATCTTGCGGCAAGATGGGTCATCGACAGGATTTTTTCCGGGTTCTTCTTCTAGCAGCCAATGAAGGAGGATCGGTTTATACTCCTTGTATAGGAGTAGGATTACCAGTTCCATGGAAGACTGGGGGATGGAGTTCTTCAGGTCGTTCAGGCTAGGGTAGAGGTCATGGACGTGGTGGTCAGGCTCAGGGAGGATCAGCTTAGGGATATCGGGCTTCTACATAGGGTCGCGTTACAGGACAGACGTTTGCGGTAGAGCAGATCCATTGGGAGCAGGATCTTGGACCTTCCATAGATCGAGGTATTATCTTAGTAGCCTCAGTTTAATCTTCTATACTTTTTGATACCGGGGCTTCTCATAACTTTATTTCTGTGCACATTGTAGAGAGCCTTAGACTTACTGTCCTTACTTCTGCAGATATGTTGGCACTAGACACTCCTTTGGGACATAGAACTACTATTGTGCGTTAGTGAAAGGAGTTCCCCCTTGAGGTTGGTTGGTGTCACTTTTTGTGGGATCTCTATGTCCTTGAGATGATGGGTTATGATGTCATTCTCGGAATGGTGTGTCTAGTACCTTTTTAGGCCTTTGTCAATTTTTATCATCGTAGGGGGACTTTCACGTCAGCAGAGGGTTGGTCTTTTCTTCACAAGGGAGAATGGGATGTCCAAGAAAGTAGAGTTGGAACAGATAATCATGGGTTGGGCAGTGTTACAACCCATATTTCTTGTTTATATCTAGATGATCAAGGGACTTCTCATATGGACTTTCCTCCGGTGGTTGACTGTTTTCCAGATGTCTTTCTAGAAGACTTTTCAGGGTTGCCTCCAGAGCGTGTGGTAGACTTCTCTTTTGATCATGTGTCAGGGGAAGCACCGGTAGCCATACCTCCTTATAAGATGACAACACCTAAGTTACAAGTACTCAATAAGATGTTGGAGGAGCTATAGGCAAAGTGTTTTATTCAACCCAGTACTTCCCCATGGGGTTCGCCTGTGTTGTTTGCGAAGAAGGAAGATGGTACCTTACGGCTTTGTGTTGACTATCGGATGTTGAACCAGTTGATGGTCAAGAACCGATATCCATTTCCAAGGAATGATGATATTTTTGATCAGCTTCAAGGGGCCAGGGTGTTCTTCAAGATCCACTTGAGATCCGGCTATCATCATTTGCCGGTCAGACCGTCTGATATACCTCTCACAGCATTCTGAAGTAGGTATGGTCTGTAAGAGTATCTGGTTATGCCATTCGGTCTCACGAATGCGCCAACAGTTTTCATGGTGCTAATGAACAGAGTTTTCCATCCTTATTTGGATTATTTATTCATTGTCTTTATGGACGATATCTTGGTGTACTCACACACTAAACATGACGATGCTACCCATCTTGAGATCATTTTGAGTACACTGAGGTAGCATCAGTTATATGCTAAGCTCTCAAAGTGCCACTTCTGGATGGATGAAATTCACTTCATGGGTTATGTAATCTCAGAGACATTCTTTTCAGTAGACCTAGAGAAGGGGAGAGCAGTAGTTACCTGGGAGTAGTCGAAGAATGTCTTCGAGGTACGTAGTTTCTTGGGACTGGCTGGTTTCTATAGGCAGTTTATACAGGACTTCTCACTCTTAGAAGCGCCTTTGATGGGCTTGACTAAGAAGGGTGTGAAGTACGTTTGGTCAGAAGCTTGCGACTCAGCCTTCTAGGAGATGAAGGGGAGATTGAATTTAGCACCGATTCTAGTTCTGCTAGAGCCGGACAGGAGTTCTATAGTTTTCTATGATGCATATGGCATTGGGCTTAGAGCAGTGCTTTTGTAGGAAGATTGGGTTGTTGAATACGTATCTCGGCAGTTGAGGCCACATAAGAAGAACTATCCTACGCACGACCTGGAGTTGGCTGTAGTTGTTCATGCCTTGCATTGTTAGAGACACTATCTCATGGGAGATGATTTTTTGTTATATACTGACCACAAGAGACTCAAGTATATCTTCACACAGCATGACTTGAATCTGAGACAGTGGAGGTGGGTCGAGTACCTACAGTATTTCGACTTCGGTCTTGCTTATACGCCTGGGAAAGGCAATTCTGTTGCTGACACACTGAGTAGGAGGACTCAGTTGTAGGTGGTTTAAGCGGCCAGTAGCGAGTGGCAGCTAATGGATATGTTCTCTGAGATGCATTTGGAGGTGCACGACAGATAGGGACAGGCGGTTCTTTCTTCTATAGCTGTTACCTATACTCTTTTAGATCGAGTTCAATTGAGTCATCTATCAGACCTAGAAGGCCTAGTCCTACAGGAGGGTGTGTCAGATGGGGACCCTACTCTGGGGTGGAAAGTGGGAGATGATTAGGTGCTACATTTTCATGGCTGCATATGGGTTTCAGCGGACATACGTGAGGAGATGATGCAGGTGTTTCATGATTCAGTTTGGTCAGTTCATCCTATTGTCACCAAAATGTACCGAGACTTATGTCGTCAGTATTGGTGGCCAGGTATGAAGAAGGATGTGGCTAGTTTTGTTATGCAGTGTTCCACCTGTCCGCAGGTGAAGGCAGAGCATCAGCGACCAGCAGGTCTTTTATAGCAGTTACCCATTCCTGAGTGGAAATGGAATTATTTCACGATGGACTTCGTGACAAGGTTACCAAGATCACCTAGAGAAAATGATGCGATTTGGGTTGTAGTGGACAGGCTCACAAATTTTGCGCACTTCTTGCTGATCAAGGAGACCTTCAGTGTTGATGAGCTGGGACGGTTGTACATCTGAGAGATTGTACATCTGCATGGAGTTCCACACTACATTGTTTCAGATAGGGATGCGCGTTTTACTTCTCACTTCTGGCATGGGCTACAGAGGGCTCTGGGTACACAAGTACTTCTGAGTACAACATACCATCCCCATACCGATGGCCAGTCCGAACGTACGATTCAAGTGATTGAGGATATGCTCTGAGATTGCATTCTAGACTTTGGAAGAGTTCGCCTACAACAACAGTTTTCAGGCGACTATTTAGATGACACCATACGAGGATTTGTACGATAGGCCATTCCGATCACCTTTATGATGGCTAGATATAGGAGAGGCAGCTTTGTTGGGACCTTGTCTCGTTCAAGAGACCTCAGAGAAGATAGAGTTGATTCAGAAGAGGATGGATACAACACAGTCTCAGAAGAAGTCTTCTGCTGATCAGCGGAGACGGCCTTTGGAGTTCAAGGACGGAGATCAGGTTTTCCTGTGCGTTACCCCAAGGTTGGTACATAAGAGGATTAGGAGGCATGTAAATATTTCACTGAGATATGTCGGGCCATTTGAGGTTCTAGAGAGAGTCGGGCTGGTTTCTTACAGGTTGTATTTACCTCAGAGGTACCAGGCCATGCACGACGTCTTTCATGTTTCTCATCTTCGACGGTATTTCTCAGACCCGTATCATGTTTTTCAACCCTGGGAGGTTGAACTGGATCAGGATGCATCTTTCGAGGAGAATCCTATCAGGGTTGTCGATCGCAGTATGAAAGTTTTTCGTGGCCGGTTTGTTCCTCTAGTACGGGTGCTATGGCAGCACGAGCGAGTACAGGACGAGACCTGGGAGAGGGAGGCCGATGTTCAATCACAGTGGCCAGATATGTTTAAGGATTCTTCACCTATGCCTTGTTAGGGAAATTCGCAGATGCATTTCTTTAAGGGGGGAAGTTTGTAAGAACCCAGATCTTTAGTTTCAGGTACGGATATCTTTTATGGGCTTTTTAAAAAAATGAATAATCTGGAAATTTTCAGAGTACACGCTGTGTACTTTATGAGTACATGCCATGTACTCCTTTTCCACTCGAAGTCGTGTGCTGGCCTTGTCCGGGCCACACACACAGTGTGTATGGGTGAAGTGGCGGCCACATAAAGCGGGGTACGAAAAAACCAGTACACGTCGTGTACTCTAATAGTACACGCCGTTTACTTTATTTTTATTTCATTAATCGGACCAGGGTCGTGCGTAATGCTCATAAACATCTTCTTCTCTGTCTAATTCCATCGATAGCATCAGAGGAGGCCGATTCTTCTCCGAGCCACTGATCCGTCACTGGTTTTCCGAATCAAAATCCGTTGATTGCAGAAGATTCGCATCAGTGAGTTCTTGGTTCTTCTTTTGCCTTGTTTCCTGATTCTTTCTCTCGTGTGAGTTATTTGAGGTTGAATTTTTTAGACGTATTTACAGATCTACTCCATTCTAGGCCGATTCACGGGCCGAGGTTCAAGTATATCTATCTTCGCGGATCGAGGTAGGTGGTTTGTTGCCATACGTTGAAGTTCTTCATGTTTTGGTTGCGAAAGTGCCGGATACCCTTGTATCGGGTATCCCAGGTTTAGGATTTTGATCCTATTGTTTATTTTTCAAGATTTCGTGTTAGATTATGATTAGTTGTTTCTAATATATGCTAGGTTTCATGTTTGAGGATCACCCCATGTGTGTCTCTCCCTCTTTGGTTGGTTATCGCCGTTTGGCACTGTTTTCCTGTGAGGAAAACTGTAACATCCCAAGTATGTAATGAGTAATAGATATTCTTATCTATGTCTATTTATGAATTATATAGTGTTTTAGAGCCTTAAAATGAGAATAAATCCAATCTTAAGCACGGAATACACTAATATTCTTAAAAGATTGTTTTACTACCTTTTGATGGAAAACCATTTTTAAATCAAACTTTTGAAAATTTATAAGCTCTATTTGTCAAAATAAACTTATTATTTATTATTGGAACATTGAAATATACAATGGATTATTTTTTGGTATTTTTATAACAATGTTCATTTTTAATGAATAGTGAAAATTACTGCATTTTACATCAAAACTGTTTTTTCATCTAATTTAATTATATGGTTATATTTTTTTTAATTGGTTTTAAAGTTTAAATAGAATATATTTTTACCATGTAATCCAATGGTGGTCATTGGGATTAATTTCACTTTGGAATTGGACATAAACAAGGGCCAAACTTTTCATAGATATTGTTTCAAAAAAACCCGCTATTTGTTTTGACAACGGGAATTATTTTTAAATTAATTATTGAAATTTACTTGTTTGTAATTTGTTATAATGGATTCCATATTTGTAAAAAAAAGGGACAAATTATGTAATTAATACTCTTTTTTTTTTGGACATTATGAATAGTAACGACGATAATTATCTTTAATTATCTTGATTAATGAGTAATCGGGTAGTTAAGGAAAATAAAATAATATCATAATAATACAAAATGACACCAAAATGTGTCCTCATTCTACTAGTTTCCTCATGTACGACCATGGAGTGCCTTGTGCCAAACTTGGGGACCCCATGGAATCACTTTTGTGTGAAAGGGACTTTTTATCTTTTTATTTTTAAAGAAAGTTAAATATAACAAAAAATGTATCACCTGAGTAAAACATTTTTAATATTGTATACATAAATGATCAATTGTACTATAAATAGTAATTAGAAATCTAAAACGATTTCCTACATCATGATATTTTTTTTATAATTTTGAGACATTAAATAAATTAAATTATTTATGACATCATGAAGATGCAACAATTACCTCATTAATAAACGATTTATATAAAATGAAAAGATAATGTAAAATCTAAGACATACACTTGTCAAATACCTATTGTATGAGTTTATTTAGAACCCTTATCACCTTATCCTCAAAATAAATCAATGTGGGACCTTTAAAATCCGAAAATCATTTGAAAATAAAGTAACATTTTATAACTTTCCAAGAGTGCCCCTCCTCTCCTCTTATAAAAGTCCCCCACCTCTACCACCTTACCCAGACCTCTCAAGCCTTTGGATCGGCCAAACCCTGCCCATTTTGTCCCCCCAAATCCCTCTCTAACTCTTAGAAGCCTCACATTGGGCAGAATTTTTCCCAAGGAAGCCTTTGAGCTCAAATCAAAAAGAGTTACCTGATTTAAAGGTAGTGTCTTCTCTTGTGTTTTTATGTTGCCTCTCCAACCCTCTAAAATCTTTTTATTCATTCCTTTTGTAACAAATATGGTGTATTCAATACACTAGGATGTTTTTATATAAAGGATTAGAGCTACACGTACACACACCTACACTTAATGGTTAAAGAATATACCGTTTCTGTGGATGGCAAATTTCTGCCTCACGAAATGATGATTGTTCAACACTAATATAACACCATCAAAGGTGGCCATTAATATGTAACTATATTTATATATGATATATAATATGTGTATGTTTTACTTAAGCTTCTGTATTTTTCATTTATGGCATACCTTTATGGTTTCCATTATGGGTAAACACGATATCTTCATTTTAGGAAGTGCGGACTTCCGCCCTCTCAATGTGATTTGATTCGTTAATACCATATGTGGTACATATAAAGGATAGATTTAATGATATTATATATGATACAATACTGGAATTTTAATACTATTTTGTATCATTGTGTTTTAATTCCATTAATTATGAAATAGAAATGGAAGTAGCGTTCATGCGTACGTACGGCTTACCGTCTCCATGAACGATTAATTTTATTTATTACCTCTAAATGTTATGTAATATTATAAATTCATGTATATAATGGATATATATGATATATATGATATCTACATCATGAGTATAACTTTGGATGTAGTGGATACATGAACAACTTGTAATTATAAAGAGCATATTTTTGACTCAAGAACCAATGATCATTAAAATGACCGTTATTAACATAAATAATTACATAGTGTTCATGACATGAAAATAAGTGATATAAAAGGAATAATGAAATTGAAAAAGGATCTTTTTCAAGTAGAAATTAACTCAAGCTTATTATTCAGGGCATTAAATAACGATCGTGTGAAGTCGGACCCGAGGTATGGGACTTCGTCTCAATCTCCTTTCATTGAGGCATATTATGTTTTATACACAACTTTCTTTTATACGGTGTATAAATCAATTTGACTTTTATGTTTATCCAAAAGGAATATTTTTTTATATGAATCGTTTTACTAAATGACAAAAGGGAATGTTTTTGTCATACGTATGTGGAAACAACGACTTCTCCGTCGCCGTGACCATTATTTGAGTTTCGTCTTCCTCTACAAGCCATAATTTTTTTAAAAGAAAAATAAATACCATGTTTTAATTTTCATTTATTTTGGTATTGAAAATGTTTTTCATAATGTTTTTATTATATCAATGTGTTTTATTAATATCTTTTGATTGAAATGTGGAAATGTTATGTTTCCTTTATGCATGTTTTATGTGATATGATTATGTTATAGTTCTTGGGCATTGTTATGAAGACGGGTGGTTCCGTGATAAACTAAGGGTGGTTGAGCCCGATATAGCTCTCCAATGCATTGGGTAATGTGAAGGAGGTAAACATTAAGGTTTCTCCAAAAATATTTAGGGAATATACTGTGATGGGTATTCCAAACGTAACCAAGAGGGTTACTCCCTACGTAAGAATGTTATGAATTCATAAAGTTACCTTTATGTCTTCTGATTTCTATGATTTAATCATGATTTGTTGAGGTATGTTAATGTGATTATGTTTTATGGGTAAAGTATGATTTTGTTCTTATGTATATATGTACTCATGTTTCCTTTCCATATTTTTATATCCCTTACTGAGCTTTTTATGCTCATCCAAAGTTTTTGAAATGATTTTCACAGGTCAAGGGAAAGGTACATGATGTGATGATAGTGTCAATGAAGTGTCAAGAAAGAATCCATTTTTTATTTTAAATAGGTTTCTGTTGATGGGAGAAATGAATAATATCTTTTATGTAACCAATTTGTTTAAATGTGAAATGTAATGCATGTTTTATGATCTAATTATCTAAAACTATAATCCTGAAAATATCCTCAGTGATTAATCTTGTAATAACTCAAGATTAAGTAAGGTTTAAGGCTAGGGCCTTATAGTTGGTACCAGAGGTCTGTTTAGATAACATTAGGAGTTAGAATTTTATTAAATGATTATCCAGAAATATTTTTTTATGGACAAATTTAAATGATATAGCATTTAAAGATTACCATGTTGCTTCGCCTAAGATATTTCTATGTTAAGAATGCGTTTTCATAGAGGAAACAGAGAAACTTTTCTGGGAAGGCATACAGAGGGAAATGACCTTTCAAAACAGTATCCTGAGATGGTCGGAATCAGAACTAGATAGTTTGTTGCAGTGATGGCTCAGTTGACTTAGGTGAAAAATGTTGGTTGTTTTTATTGATGATATTTTGGTGTTTTCTAAAATTAAAGAGGAGCATGAAAGAAATTTAAGGGTTATTTTGGAAACCTTAAAAGAAAAGAAATTGTATGGGAAATTCAGAAAGTGTGAGTTTTGGTTGCAACAAATTTCTTTCCTTGGTCGCATTATTTCTAAAGATGGGATAACCATTGATCCTGCAAAAAAAAGGTTGTTGAAGAATGTCCAAGACCCACAAATGTAACTGAGATTCGTAGTTTCCTTGGTTTGGTAGGCTATAAACAAAGGATTGATAGAAATTTTTCACGGTTATCTAGTCCAATGACTAAGCTAACTCGGAAGGGTGTTAAGTTTATCTGGACAAATGAATGTGATGATTGTTTTCTGGAACTGAAAAGAAGATTGGTGAATGCTCCAGTTTTGGCACTACCTTCTAGGAATGCAGAGTTTGTTATCTACAATGATGCTTCATTGAAAGGACTTGGTTGTGTCCTAATGCAGAATGATCAGGTAATTGCTTATGCTTCACTACAGTTGAAAACTCATGAGGTAAATTACCCTACACATGATTTGTAATTAGCTACTATTGTTTTCTCTTTAAAAATTTGGAGGCATCATTTGTATGGAGTAAAGTGTGAAATATATATCGATCACAAAAGTTTAAAGTATATATTTACTCGGAAAGAATTGAACATGATATAGAAGAGATGGCTAGAATTAATCAAGGATTATGATTGTACAATTTACTACCATCTGGGAAAATAAAATAAAGTGGATGATGCTTTGAGTTGAAAAAGTAATGCTTCATTAACAATGTTGCATTTGGAACGTGATCCTTTGGTTAATTATTTGATGAAATTTGGCATAGAAGTTGTTGGTGCAGGATGTTCGAATGTTTTGTTTCAGGTATCAGTGAAATCTTCTCTATCAGACAGAATCAAGCAAGCACAAGAACAAGATAGTGAGTTACAGAAAAAGGTAGAGCTGGTTCAGAAGGGTAAGTTGCATGAATTCATCATTGATAATGATTGTGTTTTGAGATTTGGGAAGAGATTGTGGGTGCCTTGTGATTCACATTTGAAGATAGAGTTGTTATGTGAAGCTCATAGTTCTCTGTTTTTAGTTCATCCTGGCATTACTAAGGTGTACAGAGATCTGCGGGAGTATTACTGGTGGGATGGAATGAAAAGAGATATTGCTGATTTTACTGTGAAGTGTTTGACTTGTCAACAGGTTAAAGCAGAGAGGCAGCTACCGAAAGGGATGCTTCAGCCTTTTCCAGTACCAGAGTGGAAATGGGAAAATATATCCATGGACTTCGTTGTGGGATTTCCGAAAAAATCTGGAGGGAATAATGCAATTTGGGTTATTGTTGATCGCTTTACTATATCTTCTCATTTCCTTGCTATACGAGACACTTTTTCCCTAGATCAACTTTCCCGTTTGTATCTTAAAGAGATAGTCAGGTTACATGGAGTTCCTTCCTCCATTATATCTGACCATGATCCCAGGTTCACTTCAATCTTTTGGAAAGGCCTTCAGAAGTCGTTGGGTACTGAATTAAATTTTAGTACAGCTTTTCATCCTCAGTCAGATGGACAGTCAGAACGAACAATTCAGACATTGGAAGATATGCAACGTGCTTGTTCGATGGATTATCAGGGAAGTTGGGACCAACATCTTTCTTTGGTTGAGTTTTCTTATAATAATAGTTTTCATTCTAGTATACAGATGGCACCATTTGAGGCATTATATGGTAAACGGTGTCGAACTCCAGATTTCTAGGATGAAGTGGGTGAAAGGAAGTTGATGGGACCGGAATTGGTAGAAGAGATGGCAGAAAAAGTTCAGTTGATTCAAAAACACAAGAGAACAGCTCAGAGCAGGCAGAAGAGTTAAGCGGATAACTGGAGTAAGGATCCATCTTTCGAGGTAGGTGATCATGTCATTCTCAATGTTTCTCCATCGAAAAGTGTGATTCGATTTGGTAAGAAAGGAAAGTAGGGTCCAAGGTTCATTAGACCATATGAAATTCTGGAGACAGTTGGATCAGTTGCTTACCAAGTGACTTTACCTCCTCGTTTATCTCAGGTACACAATGTTTTTCATGTTTCAATGTTAAGGAAGTACATGCCAGATCCATCTCATATTTTGAGTTCAGAGGTAGTTCAGTTGGGAGAGAATATATCTTATGAGGAACAACTGGTACAGATTCATGACCATAAGGATCATGTGTTATGGAATAAGATGATACATCAGGTAATGGTTTTTTTGGAAAAATCACATGATTGAAGAGGCAACATGGGAATCTGAAAATGCAATGAGGGCTAAATACCCCCACTTATTCGATAAGTAAATAAATTGCGGGGATGCAATTTTCTAAAGGGGGAAGGATTTAAGATCACAAGTAAGTAATGAATAATAGATATTCTTATCTATGTCTATTTGTGAATTAGATAGTGTTTTAGAGACTTAAAATGTGAATAAATCCAATCTTAATCATGGAATACAGTAATATTCTTAAAAGATTGTTTTACAGCTTTTTGATAGCAAACCGTTTTTAATTAAAACTTTTGACAATTTTATAAGCTCTATTTGTCAAACTATATTTATTATTAATTATTGGGACATTGAAATTTACAATGGATAATTTTTTGGTATTTTTCTGACAATGTTTATTTTTTAATTAATAGTGAATAATACTACATTTTACATCAAAACTATTTCTTCATCTAATTTAATTATATGGTTAGTATTATCTTTTAAATTGGTTTTAAAGTGTAAATAGATTATATTTTTACCATTTAATCCAATGGTGGTCATTGGGATTAATTTCACTTTGTAATTGGGCATAAACAAGTGCCAAACTTTTCATAGATATTGTTTCAAAAAAACCCGCTATTTGTTTGGACAACAGGAATTATTTGTAAATTAATTATTGCAATTTATATGTTTGTAATTTGGTATAATTGATTGAATATTTGGAATCAGAAGGTCCAAATTATGTAATTAATACTCTTTTGTTTTTGGACATTATGAATAGTAACGACGGTAATTATCTTTAATTATCTTGATTAATGAGTAATCGGGTAGTTAAGGGAAATAAAATAATATCATAATAATAAAAAATGACACCAACATGTGTCTTAATGCTACGGGTTGCCTCATGGCCTACCATGGGATGCCTTGTGCCAAACATGGGGACCCCATGGAATCACTTTTGTGTGAAAGTGACTTTTTATATTTTTATTTTTAAAGAAAGTTAATTATAACAAAGAATGTATCACCTGAGTAAAACATTTTTAATATTCTCTACATAAATGTTCTATTGTAAGATAAATAGTCATTAGAAATATAAAAGGATTTCATACATCATGATATTTTTTTATAATATTTAGACATTAAATAAATTAAATTATTTATGACATCATGATGATGCAGTAATTACCTCATTAATAAACGATTTAAATAAAATGAAAAGATAATGTAAAATCTAAGACTTACACTTGTGAAATACAGATTGAATGAGTGTATTTCGAACCCTTATCACCTTATCCTCGAAATACATCAATGTGGGACCTTTAAAATCTGAAACTCATTTGAAAATAAAGAAACCTTTTATAACATTCCAAGAGTGCCCCTCCTCTCCTCTTATAAATAGGCCCCACCTCTACCACCTTACCAAAACCTCTCAAGCCTTTGGCTCGGCCAAACCCAACCCATTTTGTCTCTCCATATCCCAATCTAACTCTTAGAAGCCACACTTTGGGCAGAAGTCTTCCCAAGGAATCCTTTGATCTCAAATCAAAAAGAGTTACCCGATTTAAAGGTAGTGTCTTCTCTTGTGTTCTTATGTTGCTTCTCCAACCCTATAAACTCTTTTTATTCATTTATTTTGTAAAAAATACTGTATATTCAATATACTAGTATGTTTTTAGAATAAGGATTCTAGCTACACATACACACACCTACATCTAATGGTTAAAGAACATACTGTTTCAGTGGATGGCGAATTTCTACCTCATGAAACGATGGTTGTTCAACACTCATATAACACCATCAATGGTGGCCATTAGGATGTAACTATATTTATATATGATATATAATATTTTTATGTTGTACTTAAGCTTCTTTATTTTTTATTTATGGCCTAGCTTTATGGTTTCCATTATGGGTAAACGCGATATCTTCATTTTAGGAAGTGCGGACTACCGCCTCTTCAAAGTGATTTGATCCGTTAATACCATATGTGGTACATATAAATTATAGATTTAATAATATTATATATGATAAAATAATAGAATTATACTACTATTATGTATCATTGTTTTTTAATTCCATTAAATATGAAATAGAAATGGAAGTAGCGTTCATGTGTACGTACAGTTTACCGTCTCCATGAACGGTGCATTTCATTTCTTACCTCTAAATGTTATGTAATATTATAAATGCATGTATATACTGAATATATATGATATATATGATATCTACATCATGAGTATAACTTTGGATGTAGTGGATACATGAAAAATGTGTAATTATAAAGAGCATATTTTTGACTCAAGAACCAATGATCGTTAAATTGACTGTTATTAACATAAATAATTACATAGTGTTCATAACATGGTAATAAGTGATATAAAAGGAATAATGAAATTGAAAAAGGTTCTTATGCAAGTAGAAATTAACTCAAGTTTATTATTCAGGTCATTAAAGAATGATCGAGTCAAGTTGGACCCGAAGTATGGGACTTCGTCACAATCTCCTTTCATTGAGGCATATTATGTTTTATACACAACCTTCTTTTATACGGTGTATAAACCAATTTTACTTTTATGTTTATCCAAAAGGTATATTTTTTTATATGAATCGTTTTACTAAACGACAAAAGGGAATGTTTTTGTCGTACGTATGCGCCGACAATGACTTCTCCGCCACCGTGTCCATTATTTGAGTTTCGGCATCCTCTACAAGCCATACTTTTTTAAAAGAAAAATAAATTCCATGTTTTAATTTTCTTTTATTTTGGTATTGAATATGTATTTCATAATGTTTTTATTATATCAATGTGTTGTATTGATATCTTGCGATTGAAATGTGGAAATGTTATGTTTCCTTTATGCATGTTTTATGTGATATGATTATGTTATGGTTCTTGGGAATTGTTATGAAGATGGGTGGTTCCATGATAAACTAAGGGCGGGTGTGCCCGATATAGATCTCCAATGCATTGGGTAACGCGAATGAGTTAAACGTTAAGGTTTCTCTGAAGAGATTTCTGGAATATACTGTGATGGGTATTCCAAACGTAACCAAGAGGGTCACTCTCTACGTAAGAATGTTATGAATGCCTCAAGTTACCTTTATGTGTTCTGATTTCTATGATTTAATCGTGATTTGATGAGGTATGTTAAAGTGCTTATGTTTTATGTGTAAAGTATGATTTCGTTCTTATGTATATATGTACTCATGTTTCCTTTCCATATTTTTATATCCCTTACTGAGCTTTTTATTCTCATCCGAAGTTTTTGAAATGTTTTTCACAGGTCAAGGGAAAGGTACATGATGTGATGATAGTGTCAATGAAGTGTCAAGAAAGAATCCATTTTTTATTTTAAATAGGTTTCCATTGATGGAAAAAATGAATAATATCTTTTATGTAACCACTTTGTTTAAATGTGGAATGTAATGCATGATTTATGATCTAATTCTTTAAAACTCTACACCTGAAAAGATCCTCAATGTGTAATCTTGTAATAACTCAAGATAAAGTAAGGTTTAAGGTTGGGGCCTTATAGTTGGTATCAGAGGTCGGTTTAGATAACTTTAGGAGTTATAATTTTATTAAATGATTGTCAAGAAATATCTTTTTATGGTCAAATTGAAATGATATAGAATTTAAAGATTACCATGTTGCTTCGCCTATGATATTTCTATGTTAAGAATGCGTTTTCATAGAGGAAACAGAGAAACATCTCTGGAAATGCATACATAGGTAAATGACCTTTCAAAACAGTATCATGAGATGGTCGGAATCAGAACTCAACAGTTTGTTGTAGTGATGGCTCAGTTAACTCAGGTGAAAAATGTTGGTTGTTTTTATTGATGATATTTTGGTGTTTTATAAAAGTAAAGAGGAGCAGGAAAGTTATTTCAGGTTTATTTTGCTAACCATAAATGAAAAGAAATTGTATGGGAAATTCAGAAAGGGTGAGTTTTGGTTGCAACAAATTTCTTTCCTTGGTCGCATTGTTTCTAATGATGGGATAACAATTGATCCTGAAAAAACAAAGGTTGTTGAAGAATGGTTATGACCACAAATGTAACTGAGATTCATAGTTTCCTTGGTATGGAAGGCTATTACCGAAGGTTTGTAAGAAAATATTCAAGGTTATCTAGTCCAATGACTAAGCTAACTCGGAAGGGTGTTAAGTTTATCTGGACAACAGAATGTGATAATTGTTTTCAGGAACTGAAAAGAAGATTGGTGAATGCTCCAGTTTTGGCCCTACCTTGCAGGAATGGAGAGTTTGTTATCTGCAGTGATGCTTCATTGAAAGGACTTGGTTGTGTCCTAATGAATAATGCTCAGGTAATTGCTTATGCTTCACGATAATTTAAAACTCATGAGGTAAATTACCCAACACATGATTTTTAATTATCTGCTGTTGTTTTTTATTTGAAAATTTGGAGGCATCATTTTTATGGAGTAAAGTGTGAAATATATACCGATCACAAAAGATTAAAGTATATATTTACTCAGAAGGAATTTAATATGAGATAGAGGAGATGGCTAGAATTAATCAAGGATTATGATTGTACAATTCATTACCATCCGGGAAAAGCAAATATAGTGGCTGATGCTTTGAGTCAAAAAAGTAATGCTTCATTAACAATGTTGTGTTTGGAACATGATCCTTTGGTTAAGGATTTGATGAACTTTGGCATAAAATTTGTTGGTGCAGGATGTTATTCTATTTTGTTACAGGTATCAGTGAAATATTCTCTATTAGACAGAATGAAGCATGCACAAAAGCAAGACAGTGAGTTGCAGAAAAAGGTAGAGCTAGTTCAGAAGGGTGATTTTCTTGAATTTATCATTGATAATGATTGTGTTTTGAGATTTGGGAAAGGGATTGTGTGTGCATTTTGATCCACAGTTGAAGAGAGAGTTGTTATGTGAAGTTCATAGTTCTCCGTTTTCAGTTCATCCTGGTAGTACTAAGATGTACAATGATCTGGGGGAGTATTACTGGTGGGATGGAATGAAAAGAGATATTGCTGATTTTACTATGAAGTGTTTAACTTGTCAACTGGTTAAAGCAGAGAGGCAGTTACCGAAAGGGATGCTTCATCCTTTATCAGTACCAGAGTGGAAATGGGAAAATATATCCATGGACTTCATTGTGGGATTGCCGAAGACATCTCTAGTTAATAATGCAATCTGGGTTATTGTTGATCGCTTGACTATATCTGCTCAGTTCCTTTCTATACGAGACACTTTTTCCCCAGATCAACTTTCCCGTTTGTATCTTAAAGAGATAGTCAGGTTACATGAAGTTCCTCTCTCTATTGTATCTGACCGTGATCCCAGGTTCACTTCTAACTTTTGGAAAATCCTTCAGAAGTTGTTGGGTACTGAATTAAATTTTAGTACAACTTTTCATCCTCAGTCAGATGGACAGTCAGAACGAACAATTCAGACATTGGGAGATATGCTACGTGCTTTTACGATGTATTATTAGGGATTTTGGGACCAACATCTTTCTTTGGTTGAGTTTTCTTATAATAACAGTTTTCATTTTAGTATACAGATGTCACCATTTGAGGAAATATATGGTAAACGGTGTCGAACTCTAGCTTTCTGGGATGAAGTGGGTGAAAGGAAGTTGATGAGACCAGAATTGGTAGAAGAGATGGCAGAAAAATTTCAGTTGATTTAGAAACACATGGGAATAGCTCAGAGCAGGAAGAAGAGTTATGCGGATAACCAGAGGAAGGATCTAACTTTCGAGGTAGGTGACCATGTCATTTTCAACGTTTCTCCATGGAAAAGTGTGATGCGATTTGATAAGAAAGGAAAGCTGAGTCCAAGGATCATTGGACCATATGTAATTCTTGAGAGAGTTGGATCAGTTTCTTACCGAGTGGCTTTACCTCCGAGTTTATCTCAGGTACACAATGTTTTTTATGTTTCAATGTTAAGGAAGTACATGCCAGATCCATCTCATGTTTTGATTTCAGAGGTAGTTCAGTTGGAAGAGAATATATCTTATGAGGAACAACCGGTACAGATTCTTGACCATGGGGAGCAAGTGTTACCGAATAAGGTGATTCATCAGGTAATGGTTTTTTGGAAAAACCACATGATTGAAGAGGCAACATGGGAATCTGAAAATGCAATGATGGCTAAATATCCCCACTTATTCGATAAGTAAATAAATTGAGGGGATGCAATTTTCTATATGGGGGAATGATGTAACATCCCAAGTAAGTAATGAATAATATATATTCTTATCTATGTCTATTTATGAATTAGATACTTTTTATATGCTTAAAATGAGAATAAATACAATCTTAATCATGAAATACACTAATATTCTTAAAAGATTGTTTTACGGCCTTTTGATGGAAAACCATTTTTAAATAAAACTTTTGATAATTTTATAAGCTCTATTTGTCAAAATAAACTTAATATTTATTATTGGGACATTGAAATTTACACAGGATAATTTTTTGATAATTTTCTGACAATGTTCATTTATTAATAAATAGTGAAAAATACTGCATTTTACATCAAAACTGTTTTTTCATCTAATTTAATTATATGGTTAGATTATCTTTTTAATTGGTTTGAAAGTTAAAATAGAATATATTTTTACCATGTAATCCAATGGAGGTCATTGGGTTTAATTTCACTTTGGAATTGGGCATAAACAAGTGCCAAACTTTTCATAGATATTGTTTCAAAAAAACTCGCTATTTGTTTTGACAACGGGGATTATTTTTAAATTAATATTTTCAATTTATATGGTTGGAGTTTGGTAAAATGGATTCCATATTTGGAATCGGAAGGTCCAAATTATGTAATTAAGACTCTTTTGTTTTTGGACATTATGAATAGTAACGATGGTAATTATCATTAATTATCTTGATTAATGAGTAATCGGGTAGTAAAGGAAAATAAAATAATATCATAATAATAAAAAATGACGTCAACATGTGTCATAATTCTACTGGTTCTCTCATGTCTGACCAGGGGATGCCTTTTTCCAAACTTGGGGACCCCATGGAATCACTTTTTTGTGAAAGTGACTTTTTATCTTTTTATTTTTAAAGAAAGTTAAATATAACAAAGAATGTAATACCTGAGTAAAACATTTTTAATTTTGTCTACATAAATTATATGTTAGACTATAAATATTCATTATAAATCTAAAAATATTTCCTAAATCATGACATTTTTTTTATAATTTTTAGACATTAATTAAATTAAATTATTTATGACATCATGATGATGCAGTAATTAAGTCATTAATAAACGATTTAAATAAAATGAAACGATAATGTAAAATATAAGACTTAAACTTGTAAAATACCTATTGGATGAGTGTATTTAGAACCATTATCACCTTAGCCTCGAAATACATCAATGTGGGACCTTTAAAATTTGAAACTCATTTGAAAATAAAGTATCCTTTTATAACTTTCCAAGAGTGCCCCTCCTCTCCTCTTATAAAAGGCCCCCACCTCTACCAACTTACCCACACCTCTCAACCCTTTGGCTCGGAAAAACCCTACCCATTTTGTCTCTCCAAATACCTCTCTAACTCTTAGAAGCCTCACTTTGGGCAGAAGTTTTCCCAAATAAGCCTTTCAGCTCAAATTAAAAAGAGTTACCCGATTTAAAGGTAGTGTCTTCTCTTGTGTTCTTATGTTGCTTCTCCAACCCTCTAAAATCTTTTTATTCATTTCTTTTGTAACAAATCCAGTATCTTCAATATACTATGATGTTTTATAATACGGATTCAAGCTACACTTACACACACCTACATCTAATGGTTAAAGAACATACTGTTTCTATGGATGGAAAATTTCTGCCTCACGAAACGATGATTGTTCAACACTCATATAACACCATCAACGGTGGCCATTAAGATGTCAATATATTTATATTTGATATATAATATGTTTATGTTTTACTTAAGCTTCTGTATTTTTCATTTATGGCATACCTTTATGGATTCCATTATGGGTAAACGTGATATCTTCATTTTAGGAAGTGCGGACTACCGCCCCCTCAAAGTGAATTGATTCGTTAATACCATATCTAATATGTATAATGGATAGATTGAATGATATTATATATGATAAATTACTAGAATTATTATACTATTATGTATCATTATGTTTTAATTCCATTAAATATGAAATAGAAATGAAAGTAGAATTCATGCGTACGCACGGCTTACTGTCTCCATGAACGGTGCATTTCATTTCATACCTCTAAATGTTATGTAATATTATAAATTCTTGTATATACTGGATATATATGATATATATGATATCTAAATCATGAGTATAACTATGGTTATAGTGGATACATTAACAACATGTAATTATAAAGAGCATATTTTTGAATCAAGTACCAATGATCGTTAAAATGACTGTTATTAACTTAAATAATTATAATGTGTTCATGACATGGTAATAAGTGATATTAACGGAATAATAAACTTGAAAAATGTTCCTAAGAAAGTAGAAATTAACTCAAGTTTATTATTCAGGACATTAAAGAACGATAGAGCCAAGTCGGACCCAAGGTATGCGACTTCGTCTCAATCTCTTTTCATTGAGGCATATTATGTTTTATACACAACATTCTTTTATACGGTGTATAAACCCTTTGACTTTTACATTTATCCAAAAGAAATATTTTTTTATACGAATCATTTTACTAAATGACAAAAGTGAATGTTTTTGTCGTATGTATGTGGAAACAATGACTTCTCCACCGCCATGACCATTATTTGAGTTTCAGCTTCTTCTGCAAGCCATACCTTTTTTTTAAAGAAAAATAAATACCATGTTTTACTTTTCTTTTAATTTGGTATTGAAAATGGTTTTCAGAATATTTTTATTATATCAATGTGTTTTATTGATATCTTATGACTAGAATGTGGAAATTTTATGTTTCCTTTATGCATGTTTTATGTGATACGATTATGTTATGGTTCTTGGGAATTATTATGAAGACGGGTGGTTTCGTGATAAACTAAGGGCGGGTGAGCCCGATATAGCTCTCCAATGCATTGGGTAACGCGAAGGAGGTAAATGTTAAGGTTTCTCTGAAGAGATTTAGGGAATATACTGTGATGGGTATTCCAAATGTAACCAAGAGGGTTACTCCCTATGTAAGAATGTTATGAATGCCTCATGTTACCTTTATGTCTTATGATTTCTATGATTTATTCATGATTTAATGAGGTATGTTAAAGTTCTTATGTTTTATGGGTAAAGTATGATTTTGTTCTTATATATATATGTACTCATGTTTCCTTTCCATATTTTTATATCCCTTACTGAGATTTTTATGCTCATACCATGTTTTTGAAATGTTTTTCACAGGTCAAGGGAAAGGTACATGATGTGATGATAGTGTCAATGAAGTGTCATGAAAGAATCCATTTTTTATTTTCATTAGATTTTCGTTGATGGAAAAAATGAATACTATCTTTTATGTAACCACTTTGTTTAAATGTGGAATGTAATGCATGTTTTATGATCTAATTCTCTAAAACTCTAAACCTAAAAAAATCCTCAATGTGTAATCTTGTAATAACTCAATATTAAGTAAGGTTTAAGGCTAGGGCCTTATACAAACCCTATTGGGATTTTTAGTTTACTTGTTATCACTGATTGCATGTTTTACCTGCTGTTTAAATGCTTTTGATGATTGGTAGCTATTAGCCAATTAGTTGTTGAAGTTACTTAGGGCTGTTAACAGTTGATTATGCATGGCTGGACTGCTCAGGGATGTGAGAACCTAGTGAGGGAGATCAAATAGGGAATACATGATTAAGTGCTTCCCTAGAGGGTCTGTTGGTTTTAGTTTCGTACGCTGGACCTACAAGAATATTAATTTGTGCTTCCCAAGAGTGTTCTTAGTTTAACCATGCATGGAGACCAACTGAGGATTTAGATGTAAGTGCTTCCTCAGAGAGTCTTTAGCTATTGTTGCAAGAACATAGGGGAATTAAGGTGAGATATTCCCAGAGTTTCTATGCCTTGTTTGATTACTAGACTATAGGGTTCTGCTAGTTTGATCCACCCAGAGGGTCAGTGTGAATTTTGTAGGTTGGTTGTGACGAGCCCACGAAGCCAAAGAACAAGCATTGGTTTTTAATTCTTGTGTTTGGGTAGTCTTTTGAGATTCCTGTTGTGATACTTTCTTTACCATGGAATAGATAACTTGCTAGTTTTACTTGGTTTTTTAATTAAATTAATGTGAATGGTAATTGGGAGGATTATTTACTGGTATACTCCTAGTTCATTTCTGTATTTATTTTCCTTTACAATTGCTATATTACTCACTTATAGTAGGGCACAAATCTTGTGGTGGTTTCCTACTAGGATTAGTCTCACACCCTGTTTGGGTCCTGCTTTTCGTCCCAAATATATTATATGGTTGCAGGTGTAGAAAGGGATTGTGGCCCTTCTACCTCAGGTACTTGATTGCTAGTTAGAGCTAGAGAGCATGGGACTGGGCTCTAGCTCACGATGCTGTTGGAGTTTCTGTTTACGTTTAGTACTTTGGTTTTAGTTGTATTTCTACATGTTGATTTGTTTACTTCTTTCCATAGATACATATAACGTACTACATCATTAATATATCAGACATTTCTTCAACTTTTAGTTCAGTTGTTGTATGTTGTTTTCTGCTTCAGCTATTGTTTATGTTTATTCTTCTGCTGTATATTTACCAAATGAGGGCATAGTTTCCCCACAGACTCACCAAGGCCCTCATTGCTAGTCGGCAACCTCTGGCATTCGGGGAAACACGCTTGAGGTCATGTGGCGAACTGGGTGCGGGGCACCAGTTATGTGGCTCCGGATTCATGTCGTTACCTATATTATATCGTTACATTAAATTATATATCTATGGGTTCCTGGGAATATTCCTTGATGCTAGCTTTGGATTTTTGGATGCTTCTCTAAATTCCCCCTAAGAAAGAGTCCCAAAGGATCACACAATAAGGGTATCCAAAAACTTATTTAAATAATAATATTATATATTTTTTAACAACTTGAATAAATATTATTTTTACATGTGGTTGATTAATTATTCATGTTTTTTATGATCTTATATAATTTTTCACTAGTTATTCTAGAAAATACTTTTTTGAGAAGAATATTAATAATAAATAAATATATTTTCTTTAGTGAAATTTTTTTAATTTATTTATTAGTGACTAATGTGGTGATATTTATTTATCAAATAAATAGTCATTATTTAATGCCTAATAAATATTATGGATGAATAGAAGAAGGAGTTTAAAGTTCCGATGGGAAAATAATTTAATACTTGAGTTTAATGCATGCCAATAAATATTAGTAATAATAATATTATTATATACATGGGGTTCAAATAGGATTACAAAAAATAATAAGGGTTAATGAAAAATTCTTATTTTCAATCCCTTGTGGTATATAATCCTAATTGAATTATTTTCATAGTGTGTCCAATTAATTTATATGTTCATACTGACATCCAGAGAGAATATTCTAAAATCTATAGAGTGATCCCTATCTATTAAAACTCTTATGATAGGATACTGATACTCTCACACCACCACTCTCAAGTATAGAGAGAATGAAGATAACCCTTCCTTGAAGAGATTATGGGGGACACAATGATGAAGAAAACAAGAATTAGGATATACTATTTTAGCATCGAGAGACTTCTACTCTGATGTTTAGAGGCTTTTGGAGAACTTGTGAATTACTGATGGATGGAATCTAAAATTGATTCCTACAATGCCGTGATGGTATTCTGTAGAGAATTTTTTTGATTCATCAATAATGAAAAAATTCGTTGTAAGATAATTATTTATATTTTTAATTAATTATTAATAATATGTGATGTCCATGGTCATTGGTTTATATATTTTATCACATCGATTTTCATTAATTTAATTTCATTGATCATGGGGTTTCTCGTCACGTAAATATCGGATTAATCATTGATTAAAAAAAATACTGAGTTGAGCATGTTTTATGATGCATTTTTAATGTTCCCAATACCATCAGAAAGAACTATCTGTATCATTTATAAGATATTGAGAATAAACATTTATGATATATATTCTAGACTTGTACTATACACCCTTGATATATGTGAATAATGAGTGTAAAAAATATTATGTTTGAAGAGGAAGCTAGTTTGGTGTTGATGAATCCAACAATGCTGGAAATTTTTCATGTAAGTGATGAAATTACTAATGAGAGACAATTAAATAAAGGCTATGTTGAAGAGTAAGTGATGAATGAAGTGTTCTATATTTATAAACTCAAGGTGGAGAGTTTAATTTTCTAAAAATATCTAAGGAATCATCTTGAATTGTTTGAGATTAATTCATAAAATACCAAAGTTATTTTGAAGTGTTTATGAGTTGATGAGGATTATTATTGATGAGTTTAATGATCCTTCATTTTGAAATAATGTAGGTATGGAATTATGTGAAATTCACATAAGAAAAATCAAAAGTATATAATTCATGCAGTTGAAGTCCTTAATTATGTGAATCCACTATGTAATTAAATTCACATATATGAAGTTTAAAATAAGGGTTTTGGATAATGTATGGGAAATTTGATGAACCCAAATGCCTCAATTTCACATAAAAAATTATGAAATACATCATAATCCAAGAACCACATTTCCAAATTAAGATCCATGAAAATGAATTTATGAAATAACACAATAAATAAAAGTTTAGATATGTAAAGTAGAACATATGGGATTTTTTGGTGCATCTAAATTATTTCTAGTTGATTAGATACATATATGAAAATTAAAATCAAGTAAGTTAATTAAATCTGATGTATGTATATCCTATCATATTCAATATCCACTTATGTGAATTCCACAGTGGGATTTATGTAATGAAATTTATAAATGTTCTGGGTGAAAATTATAAGATTTTTAAATTATATAGTGATCATATTGATGTAAGTCAATGAAGTAGATTATATATTTTAAAGGTGAAAGGTTAAGTATTTGGTTCCCTATAATCAATGAAAGTTATATGGATGTGGATTAATACTAATTTGTTAAAATGATAACTCCACAAAAATCAGAGTTCCATTCCATTAACCTTCCCATTTAGATAGAGATGTACTAGGAAAAGTAATATGTATATTGAAAAGGTGAATGTGAAATATCATATTTCTATTATAAGAACAAATTTTAAAAAATCCATGAGTTAAGGCCTATTACTTGAGATCATTTTGATGATGGTAAATGATGAAAATAACATATTTCTTCTTAAAATTTCTCTAGATCATGAAATTAAATAAACTATCTTTAGTTTAAATCCTAATAGTTCCCCTGGACTTGATGGCTTTAATAATGGTTTCTTCCACCACTATTGGGATGTTATTAAATTTGATGTTTTCAAGCTTGTAAAATCTTTCTTTTCCAATGGTGTTCTGCTTTATGGTCTAAATGACCAATTTTTCTCTCTAATTCCAAGTGTTTATACTGATTTCTGGGATCCACATGATTATTCCCATTTCTCTCATTAACACCCTTTATAAAATCATCATGAAAATAATTTCTAAAAGGCTTTCATCCATCATTGAAAAAATAGTCTCCTGGAATCAATTTGGGTTTGTCAAGGGTGGATCTATCAAAAACTTCATTTTCCTTGCTTTAGAGTATTTTAACACTTTAAAAAAAGACAACAGTAGTGGTAATATTTCCATTAAACTTGTCATTAAAAAATATTTTGATACCATGGAGTGGAGTTTTATTTTCAAAGTGCTTCAATATTTTGGTTTTAGTAATTCCTTTATCACCACTATGGGAACATTATAAATTAATATTCAATTTCCATTATCCTCAATTGTTCCCCTTGAGGATACTTCAAATGCACCAAAGTTGTAAGACATGGGAGCCCTCTCTCTGCCATCGTTTTCTCCATTGTGGAGGATTATCTTATATGTTCTCTGACTTGTCTTTTTTATCAAAACAAACTCAAGCCCATTCATGTTTCATGAAATTTTAATTCTCCCAATCACATGTTTTATGCTGATGAAATCATTATTTTTCGTCAAGGTGATAAAAGAAACATCTAAAACCATAAAACCCCCTTCCTATTATGATAAGATATCTAGGAAAGTGATTAGTTGGAACAAATCTTCTATCTTATTTGGGAAAA